>VDFB02270651.1:196127111-196224676 GCA_007258455.2 Sequoia sempervirens
ACAGGGGGCTGGGTTGTACAGTATACCATGGGTTATACAATATAGCATAATCAGTCACCACATACCAACACATATACAGTGCGCACCAATATTTACCTAGTATAGGATATAACATCATTACGATCTAATGCAATGACATTTTTTTTCTTGTGTTAGGATTTCAAGGCCTAGATAATGATTTATGATGATAGTAAGGAAAAAACGGCTTTATGTTATTTCAATTTCACACATGTAGCAAGGACAGTTAAAGGGAAAAATAGGAACCTGACTTAAAAGCGGTGATGGGTGATATGTATGAAATCCGTAAGAAGAATTGTTATGAACCAAACAAGTGAATTTCAAAAGAAAAAGATGCAAGAACATGATAGAAAGGTAGCGGTTGTGATAAGTGATTTATCTTGACATAGAATTATTGAGCAGAAAGGCGACGGCAACAAAAATGGTTTCCTACAAATTGAGGAAGATAACCCCATCTCTAAAGAGCTCATGAATCAGATTGAAACAAGGAAGGATGTTGTCCTAATTCCCATATATGGCATCATGGTTCCAAACACACGTAGCCGCCACCAAGAGTGTTACGAGCCAGTAAGGAGAAGGGAATTCTTATATAAAGATAATTTTAACGTTCCAGACAGCGGCACAAATGATCAAGCCCACAACTAATTTGTAGCAATGAAAGAGTCTGAAACGACAGAGGAATTATCTAAACCTTTAAATTTTCTATTATGTTCAAGCGCTTCAGCTATGATAGGTTGACAATGGAATCAAGGAGATTATTTAAACCTCTACAACATTCTATTTTCAAGTGCTGCAGATGTGACAAGTCGCCAAAGAAAACATAAAGGTATTTTAAACATCTACAACCTTCTATGATTCAAGTGCATCAATTGTGAGAGGTTTGAATAGAATCAGGGAAGTTATTTAAATTTATACACCCTACCACATTCAAATATTGCCGCTATGATTGGTTATGAAAGGAATTAGGGAGCTTATTTAAATGTCCACTCCCTTCTATGATTAAGTATTAATGCAACTGGGACAGGTTGTTATTGAAATCAAGGAGGTTATTTAAACTGTGACATTATTTTTATTTTACGTGTTGTAGTTGTGATAGATTGTTGGCAGAATCAAGAGGATAAGTAAACCTTCAAACTTCCTGATATGCTCAAGTGTTGCAGAAAAACACTTGGTAAACCACCAGTTAAAGAAAAATACCATAATTTGCTTGGAATCACTATTTATTAGCTATCATGCATGACTATAGACTCAAAGTACAAACCAAACAAAGAGCTCTACGCAGAAGATTAGAATCCACCTTCAGTCTGCAGGCAGTAAAAAGAATAAAACACAGAGAGATGTCTAATATGTGGCATTAAAGAAACCTTGGCTAATACCTACAGGAAGGCATGTACCGAACACAAAATTCATGTTTTCGAGCCATAAACATATATTTGTTCACATTATCATGCCTTTAATCAAGTACAAGAATGTTAAATACTATGCAAAATTCCAACTTCCTGTATCCACCCTTCCGATTGCTAGAGTTTTTTAATAAATTCATGGTCACTAAATTTTCATATAAACTACTAAGGAATTTGATTAAGCTGAAGCAGCACACAGCCTAGAATATGGTCGACAGAGTGAAACTTCTTCGTTTACCTCTGTGAAGCAACCAAAAGGGAGACACAATTAATCTCTTTTTTTTATAATTATTTTTACGAAGAGAATTTTTAAACAATCAAATACAACAAATGTCTTGAAAGAATATCGACAATCCAGATAGACACAAATTCATTAAGATATTAGAGTAAAACAGGGGCATCGGTTGGTTCAATTATCTTGTTTTACTTAAAAGTTTCCAGGCAGTAGCAAGTAAAGTACGACAGACTCTCTAAGCCAAACGTGAGAATTTCAATCACACACGAATCCAATGGGCAAAAGTTTGATTTTGGGGACAGAAAAGAGTCTTGAAATTTTTCTAAAAATACTTCTTTGGAGGAAGGTTTCAAATACATTGCATTTAATGACAGCAAGAATTTCCAACCAAGATATTTGGCAGAGTGTAAATCTACAAACAATGTTTCTATCATATATTCATTTCCAGTAATTCCAGTATTAAGGAAGAAATTCTTAAAAATAACAAAGGAACCTGGATACTCCTGCAAATCTGAGGATGTTGTGCTATCAACTCTATGTATCCACTTCCCCTGAAGTTCCAACCTCCAACTCTTCTCAGATCAATTCCTGTATAGAAACAACCCTCAACCCCCCAAAATTCCTGTACACACACCATACCAAAATTAGTTTCTTCTCCGAGAGAAAAATTCCAATTTCCCTTGTGGAGTTAACTCCACTTCCTTTCCAATTAATACCCTTAACTGATTTTTATTCCTCCACTAATTACAAAATTTCCTTCCTTTTCAAGTTTTACACTTAATTTACCTTCCAATATAACTTTCAACCCTCTTTGCACACTATAAATCCTGAGTTTATAATTTATTAATTATTACTTAAATTTAAATTTTTCATTTTAAAAGAATAAATCTTAATTTATTATAATTAAATATATATGTACTTTCACAATATTTTATTTAATTAAATTCTTTTAATTCGACTTTTTCAATTTTAACCAATTAATTAGAAAAAAACACTATCATAAACATGTTAAATTATTTTAATTCGACGTTTTCAATCTTAACCAAATAATCAATCAAAACACAATCATAAACTTGCTATCCTACAAAACTAGACCCAACTACGAATCAGAATACAAAATGACATCAACAAGAACAAACCAAGTTGCATTGCCAGGACGAAGCGCAGAGGGGCATTACATCCTCCCCCCCTAAGACCCGACTTACTCTCGAAAGTCAAAAAATAAGAATGAAATATACAAAAGCACATCAACATATCAATGAACCAAATATTAACAAATACTTTTAACCACAATACAAAACGGAAGGCATACAACAACAACAGAGACAAAACAACTCAAACTGACCTTACTGACGGGATTGTAACAACAGGAATTCATCCTCAATGAGGATGATGACTTGAAGTGGGGGACCCAGTGTAACCTCTGAACAATAGCTCCATTGGGCTTTGGCATGCTCAAACTTGATAAACAAGCGGAGTCGATGCCCCGTACCTGTAGCCTACAACAAAACGAAGTCTCAAGCTTGTGCATAAAGATTTAATCAATCACACTGTGATGGGGAAATCACAGAATCATAGGGCACTCACAAGTGAGTGATGTGACACTGTCCCCATCACTGACACTAAAAAACAATAATATCAACATGATAACACTTTCATATCATCATCACATCCCTCATATTCAAATAAACAATTAGCTAATCTACAAAACATGATATATATAAGAACATCGAATATCACATTATCATCGAATTAACATCATAATGCAATCAATATCACTAAGCTAAGCATCATTATAATATAATCAAACAGTCTCAACATCTACACATCAAAATATCACCATGTCTCAATAACAACCAACAGAGTCATAATTTTTATCAAACAGTAACATAGGGTCTAACAAATACATCATAGAGTTTGAATGAAAATCTAAGAAGTTGTCCAAGCATAAGAAAACTAAAAACACTACATCAAAGACCAGGCTTACTCCTCGAAGCCTGTAACCAAAAATGGGTAACACACACATCTGAGATACACCCTTCCAAGAGACAGAAGACTCGACACTAGGATCCCACTGGACCCACACTCACCCCTTAAGGGTCAACTCTTGATGCTACAGGACGTGCACAGTTTCCAAAGAACATTGCTCGTCCTCTTCCAAAAGTCTCTCCAACTACACCCTGGTGCTTGGCTTGGTAGTTATCCACCATGGAAAACACCCTGTGCGATCTGTCGGCATCACCTACTATCGGCTCAGAAGCCGCCAATCTCTGACTGAATCCAGAAGTGACCTTCTGAGGACACTATCTCGCAATGTGACCCTGTTGACCACAAGCGAAACATCCTATACCTCTGTTGAATCCTCTGTCACCTAAAGGTGTACTAGACCACGGAAAATTACCTCCACTAAACACAGACTGAGAAATCTGAGTAGGACGATCGGGATGATACTGCTTAGCTCGATGCCATCTCTGATCTTTCCTTCTCTAGGACCTATTACCAGACTAAGATTGAGAGTTCCTAGGTTTCAACTGGGAATGTTGCTGCTGATGCTCACTCTTAGCGGGTGCTTGATGTCCCTTGGAGGAACCCGCAACCTGAGATGGACCACCCTAAGATCCGAAACCAATAGGAGGTGCACTACCAATTTGAACCCTCGTATGTCCACCTAAAGCCATAGTTAGATTCTCCTCAATAATTTGAGCTTTTTCCATGGCTACCTCCATGGTCTTCGACTCAAAAACCCGAACTCCACCATTGATGTGGGAATTTAAGCCCCTGATAAAATGTTGGACTAGCATGCCCTCGTCATCACCAATACTAGCGTATTGCTTAAGTTCATAGAATTTCCTCTCATATTGTTCCACTAGCATAGCCAACTGTCTAAGCTCATGAAACTCATCTGCTTTGCACTGTCGCTAATGGTCAGATAAAAATCGGGCTTTGAATCACTCCAGGAACATCTCCCATGACATTGAGTCAATATCTAGATGGAGCTTGTGCTCCTCAAGATGCCACCATGTCGAAGCAAACCCATGAAGATGCATAATGGTGCGTCTAGCCTTGGTATTGCTACCATATGGGTGCATCGCAAAACATCAGTTCAGGTCGATAAGCCAAGTATCTACCTCTAGTCCATTTCCTGACCCATCAAATGTCAGAGGACGTGGATGAAGTAGGTCCCTCATGTGACCAACTAGAATGGCATCCTATTCAACAACCAACTCCCTCCTCTTGGGAGATCTCTCTCTCTCCAAAATTACTAACTACTCACCTTCCTGCCTCGAACCAAGCTGGGAAAGAACCTCCTCTAGAAATTGACGCAACTGTGCACCCTCCATGACAGGTTGTCCCTAATTCTGTCCTACACCACCCTAGTTTTTCTGTGAACTCTGATGCTCCTCACGATATGACTCGAGAGAATTTTGTGGAGGTGAATCTTGGTGGTTGGCAGCACGACCACCACCATGACCTCTTCCTTGCCCTCGACCTCTACCCCATCTCCTAGGCATGATCCTACACAGACACACCAAGACAAATTCAGGGTATTAGATGAGGTCAAAAAGGGAAGACTAAACTGGAAACCAAACATCTAAGACAACTTAATGGGCTAATTGTTAAACCCAGAGCATCCAGTGTTTAAACCTGGGCTTTGATACCATGTGTAACACCCCGCCAAGAACCCTATAGGACAAAGCTTATTCTATGAAAAATGAACAATTTTTTTTTTTAAGAAAATAGACATCAGTTATTCAAAATGAAACTCAAAACTAAAGAAGGCACATATACAGTGCGCACCAAGATTTACCTAGTATAGGATATAACATCATTAAGATCTAATGCAATGACATATTTTTTTTGTGTTAGGATTTCAAGGCCTAGATAATGATTTATGATGATAGTAAGGAAAAAACGGCTTTATGTTATTTCAATTTCACACATGTAGCAAGGACAGTTAAAGGGAAAAATAGGAACCTGACTTAAAAGCGGTGATGGGTGATATGTATGAAATCCGTAAGAAGAATTGTTATGAACCAAATAGGTGAATTTCAAAAGAAAAAGATGCAAGAACATGATAGAAAGGTAGCGGTTGTGATAAGTGAGTTATCTTGACATAGAATTATTGAGCAGAAAGGCGACGGCAACAAAAATGGTTTCCTACAAATTGAGGAAGATAACCCCATCTCTAAAGAGCTCATGAATCAGATTGAAACAAGGAAGGATGTTGTCCTAATTCCCATATATGGCATCATGGTTCCAAACACATGTAGCCGCCACCAAGAGTGTTACGAGCCAGTAAGGAGAAGGGAATTCTTATATAAAGATAATTTTAATGTTCCAGACAGCGGCACAAATGATCAAGCCCACAACTAATTTGTAGCAATGAAAGAGTCTGAAATGACAGAGGAATTATCTAAACCTTTAAAAATTTCTATTATGTTCAAGTGCTTCAGCTATGATAGGTTGACAATGGAACCAAGGAGATTATTTAAACCTCTACAACATTCTATTTTCAAGTGCTGCAGATGTGACAAGTTGCCAAAGAAAACATAAAGGTATTTTAAACCTCTACAGCCTTCTATGATTCGAGTGTTGCAACTATGAGAGGTTTGAATAGAATCAGGGAGGCTATTTAAATTTATACACCCTACCACGTTCAAATACTGCCGCTATGACTAGTTATGAAAGGAATTAGGGAGCTTATTTAAATGTCCACTCCCTTCTATGATTAAGTATTAATGCAACTGGGATAGGTTGTTATTGAAATCAAGGAGGTTATTTAAACTGTGACATTATTTTTATTTTACGTGTTGTAGTTGTGATAGATTGTTGGCAGAATCAAGAGGATAAGTAAACCTTTAAACTTCCTAATATGCTCAAGTGTTGCAGAAAAACACTTGGTAAACCACCAGTTAAAGAAAAATACCATAATTTGCATGGAATCACTATTTATTAGCTATCATGCATGACTATAGACTCAAAGTACAAAACTAACAAAGAGCTCTATGTGGAAGATTAGAATCCACCTTCAGTCTGCTGGCAGTAAAAAGAATAAAACACAAAGAGAAGTCTAATCTGTGACATAAAAGAAACCTCGGCTAATACCTACAGGAAGGCAAGTATCGAACACAAAATTCATGTTTTTGAGCCATAAACATATATTTGTGCATATTATCATACCTTTAATTGTACAAGAATGTTAAATAATATGCAGAATTCCAACTTCATGTATCCACCCTTCCGATTGCTAGAGTTTTTTAATAAATTCATGGTCACTAAATTTTCATATAAACTACTAACTAAGGAATTTGATTAAGCTGAAATAGCACACAGCCTGGAATATGGTTGAAAGAGTGAAACTTCTTCGTTTACCTTTGTGAAGCAACTAGAAGGGAGACACAATTAATCCTTTTTTTTTCTTTTTTTACGGAGAGAATTTTTAAACAATCAACTACAACAAACATCTGGAAAGAATATAGACAATCCAAATAGACAAAAATTCATTAAGATATTAGAGGCAAACAGGGGCGTCGGTTGGTTCAATTATCCTGTTTTACTTAAAAGTTTCTAGGTAGTTGCAAGTAAAGTACGACATACTCTATAAGCCAAACGCGAGAATTTCAATCACACACGAATCCAATGGGTAAAAGTTTGGTTTTGGGGACAGAAAAGAGTCTCAAACGTTTTCTAAATATACTTCTTTAGAGGAAGGTTTCGAATACATTGTATTTAATGACAACAAGAATTTCCAACCAAGACATTTGGCAGAGTGTAAATCTACAGACAATGTTTCTATCATATATTCATTTCCAATAATTCCAGTATTAAGGAAGAAATGCTCAAAAATAACAAAGGAACCTGGATACTCCTGCAAATCTAAGGACGCTATTCTATCAACTCTATGTATCCACTTCCCCTGTAGTTCCAACCTCCAACTCTTCTTAGATCAATTCCTATATAGAAACAACCCTCAACCCCCCAAAATTCTCGTACACACACCATACCAGAATTAGTTTCTTCTTTGAGAGAAAAATGCCAATTGCCCATGTGGAGTTAACTCCACTTCCTTTCCAATTAATACTCGTAACTGATTTTTATTCCTCCACTAATTTCAAATTTTCCTTCCTTTTCAAGTTTTACACTTAATTTACCTTCCAATATAACTTTCAACCCTCTTTGCACACCATAAATCCCGAGTTTATTATTTATTAATTATTACTTAAATTTAAATTTTTCATTTTAAAAGAATAAATCTTAATTTATTATAATTAAATATATATGTACTTTCACAATATTTTATTTTATTAAATTATTTTAATTCGACGTTTTCAATTTTAACCAATTAATCAGACAAAACACAATCATAAACATGCTAAATTCTTTTAATTCGACGTTTTTAATTTTAACCAAATAATTAGAAAAAACACAATCATAAACATGCTATCCTGCAAAACCAGACCCAACTACGAATCAGAATACAAAATGACATCAACAAGAATAGACCACGCTGCATTGTTAGGACGAAGCGCAAAGGGGCATTACACACAACATGATTATCTATGTGGTTGTTTGGTGGTGATATGGTTTGGTGTTAGGAGATTGTTCTTATCTTCTTGATGCTTATTTGGTTCCTTGACTATGATTACTCATTTGTGGACATGGTTGGAAAATCATATATGTGGTTGATTTGGTGTATGGATTGATCACCCATTTAGTTGCAATGGGATGACTTGAATGTGGATTTTCTATATCCACCAGGTTTGATTCATTATTGTTGTAGATTTCATTAGTTGGCCTTGTTTGTGGTCATTTGTACATTGGTATGTTGCTTTGGGATGAGAATATGGATGGTTAGAGTACTTGATTAGTCGATTCGTGGGACTTGTAGCATGTGGTTTGATCATGATGTCATGATAGCTTGGTACATTTATTGGTTATACACTTTCAGTGGGAGCTTTTGATAGTGATGACTTGGCGATGTAGGATTGGTTCTTGATTTTTTTTAGTGGTTGTATGCATCTTTTTGGCTTGGAGATCTTGGCTTCAGTTGTATGTTACTAAAATTGCATTTGAGTATGTGTAGACCTAGATGATCTTCATGGAGGAGATGGTAGTCATGATGCCATGTGTAGCTCAGTATCACGGTTTAGTGGGAGTTGTTGGCAATTATGTGGATGCATCATTGGTGATAGTTATCTTCATGTGTTTGGAGATATGGTTTCTTGGTTTAGAGTGTGTTTGATATTATGTCATGGTTTACTCTTGATGCTAGCTTAGAGTTCTGGCATGATATGTGTTCTCTTGATACCAAGATGTATGTATTGGTGCATGTGATCTCCTAGGAGGAGATGGTTAGATCATGGATGTCATGATAGGCTCTTGATTCTACAGTTGGAGCTTTGACATTGATCTTGGTAGTTCTCTTTGTATTGAGTGCATGATCATTTGCTTGATTACTTCATGATGGTGATATGTTGCATTTGGAGTTTGAAATGTATTGATCAATTATAGGTGCTCATGGATACTTGGAGATGTGGGCGAGGCTGAAATTCTCTTGTGATTAGAGATATTTGCTTGAGACGGTTACTCTTTGGAGGTTTCAATAGGAAGACTGAGGAGCTTTCAATTGGGTATGGACATGAGTTCATGATGGATCGATAGAGCATATTTTTCTTAGAGTGATTCATTATTACTTGGTTATCCTGGAGGAGCATTCTCATTCCCCAATCTTGGTCTACTCAACAGTTTATCATTTGAGAGGTATTTTCCCATTATTTCTTTCAGATGTGTTATGTTTCATGCTTTGATTTCTCATGGGAATGAGTTGATTCACGGTGATTGATTTTGGATACTCATTTGAGGATGGTTTAGCTTGAGTTTATATTGTTTTACCTTTCATGGATATGGATCTTGAGCTATGGATAGTTAGTTCTGGAGGATTCATTTTGAGAGATGTTTAGCATGGTTATCTCCCTATGCATTTGAGTTCATGATATCATTTATTGATGAAGAGTTTAGGAGATGTTTTGTGGGATAATTTTTAGATTTGGGAATGGTTACTTTGAGTTTGATCTTCTTGGAACTAGAGAAGCTTACATCCATGTTGCCATTGTTACATGATTCATATGTTGCTTGATCTAAGAGATTGAACGTTGTTTTGGGTGTTGTTGAGGTTTCTTATTTGGGGTTGTTAGGAGATCATACTTGACACAGTGTTGCTTTTTAAGGTATTGGTAGGACATGTTATGGTTTACATGTTTTCTCTCTTCATGGTTCCTTCCTAGAGGTTCACGTTCATATGATTTGGGAGGATGGTGGCAACAAGTTGTGAGAGATTATGCGACTATTTGGGTTGCATGTGTGGATCATTGTTATTTTTCTTGGTACTTTATTATTGATCATTTATCATACTTTGATATAGTGTTGATTGGTAGACTTGATATGCTTTGATATTACCTATGTAGTGGGAGTTCATGGATATGTATGTTCTCCATTGACAAGTTTGATATAGGGAGCTTGTGATTGCAATTTATGGGTTGCATATGTTCTTGGCATGAGTTTACTAATGTTATTGATACCTAGGAGGTATAGATGGTTTGATGTATTAGCATGTGTTGTGGATGCTATTTCCAATCATGTGGAATTTTTAATTGACAACAACTTGTTTGGAGCCTTTTTTATCACTTGGATTTGATGCTTGTGTTCTTGGATTGGTGCATCTTCACCTTGGCATGTTCCTTTTCTTCTATAGGTGGCACGTTGGAGGATGAGAGGAGTTCTTGCTTGAGATGGTGGTCACTTTGGTTTTATTGCAAGTATATTGATGGAACACAAGAGAATGTTGGAGATTCATATGGTTCATACATATGGCTATGATGATGTATTTCATGTACTAATTGCTTATGGAATGTATACAACAAGTGGGAGAATTTTGGGATATGGTGTTGTACACCATTGCATAAAACGATTTATTATAATGTTGTAGTTAAATAATTATTTAGTTATGATGCACCTAGGTGGCATGGTTAATCACACTAGGTAATTATTTGGGGACCACTTTATGTTGTATTATAACATTGTATTATTATTTAATGTGTGGGAAATATGTGATAATAATTTAAATAAAGTGAAAACTTAGTGCCCAATATTAAATAAGGGATTAGTGGTTTTGTGTTCACATGGTTTTGTGGCACATGGTTTTATATTACCACTTGGTTGTATTTGTGTGAGCTTGAGTCTATAATTTAATCAAGCACATGTTTAGTGGTTAAGGTTGGCTGGGTGAGTGGGCTGTCATTATTGAGTCTTTTTTAGGAGTGCATATGTAAAACATGGAATGGGATGTGTGGATTCATGATTGGACACATGAGGATGCATTGAAAGGCTTGATGCTTTAGAGGTATTCATTGTAACTCTTGTATTGCTTTATTGTTGAATGATATGATGGAGTATGGATGCTTTTGGAGGTCGGGTTTTTCCCCCTTGAGGGTTTTCCCATGGTATATATTGTGTTATTCTGTGACTTGTCTATTTGATCTATGCATTGTGATTACTTGTATGCATGTTTATCTCTAATGGGGTTATGTAGGAAATAGATTAAGTATGAGGGTTGAATGCATTATTTCCTAACAAAGTGGGTGTAGTGAAATTGGATCAATGATGGAATCTAGGTACTATCAAGCTAAAACCACTGCAAAGATCACCTATGGATGGTTGGATGATAGGACATAACACCATATGTATAATGACTTACAACAATCTTATTGCTTGGTTTCTTTTCATGTTTCGGGGATAAAACATGTCTAGGAGGGATGACATAGTATGTACCTAGGGATATGATATTATAAAATATATAAATGAATGTCAATACTGACATGTAGCACACATCCTTTAAGTTATTTATATTGGATCATGAATTATATTAGGTAATTAGGATGCATATGTAGGTTTAGTGGTTTTCCCCTTCATTGTATTATTAGGAGGAGGTCAATATAAGGAAGTCCAATATCATTCTAAAGAGATTTGAAGCGTATGATATGTATTTGGGATCTCTTGGAAATATAGCATGGAGTGGTTTCTTCCACAAGGTGTATTGTATGATGTTAGCTCACCTCAAGGGTCTATTCTATTTATGTATATATTGGATATTATGGTTTCTTGGTACACTAACATCTCCTATTTCATGTATGTTATATTTTCTATAATGTATTATTTTATTTATTATATGTATGAATCTTATCAAAATATCATAGATACATAAATATGCAAATGAATTATGTTATGATCTTATCTTTTTCATTAATTGAATATATTTTCTACTTTTTTGTCACTTTAATATATAGACTAAATATATAATTAATATTTTATTTGCTTTGTTTACTAATTCATTGATTTTTTATTTCATATATTATAAAATTTTATAGCATCTAATGTACTGTAACATTAATAAATTAATTGTAAGAAATAAATAATTATTCAAATAATTTTAAAAATATCTAATAAAATTTGGATCAAGGTAATCCTTTACTATGTTAAAAGTGAATGGATTAGAGAAACATAAATGACATGATATATCCTAAAGTTAATTAAAATGCAATTACCATATGAATAATTGCCGCATGAGTAATGTACAAAATATTTAAGAGAAGTTTAATTAAATACTAATTACATAATTTTGAGTAGATGGTCTTTCAATTTTATAGATATATAAAAGAATTTAAAATTTGTGATTATTAATATTTTAAATGTAAATACTTATAACAATAAATATAAATTTGATATTTAGTTTTTTATAAAATATTCTATTAAATTTTTAAAAGTGAACATTATAATTTGAAGATAAAGTTAGCTTTCATAAGTTCATATTATTATATAATTAATACTAGCTATTGCACTTGAGGTGTGCAATGGGGTACACCGAATATATGAATGAAATTTTGGTTGAAATAGAAAATAATGTAGATAATTAAAAAAGGTAACAAATGAAATAAAGTAAATGTAAATGATTTTTTGTTTGATTTGATTTTGTGTAAATGTAAATGTAAAAGAACAATATGTATATAACTTATTAAAACAAGAAATAAAAAAGCTTAAGTGTAAACATTATAAAAAAAAAGAGGAACTTAAATTTATGTGATATATAAATGTAGAGTAAGGATATATATATATATATAATGAATGTATTACAATGGTATACTAAAATTGTAAAATGGTCACTTTGAACTCCAATGTATCTGTAATAAGCAAAGATATATTTAGAATTTGAAGAACAATTAGTAGAAACGAGAATGTTGAAGTTGAAAGTCAAAATAAATGTATTAGTTTATACCTTTGGTTCAGTAGTTTGTACGTCTTAGACAATGAGAACATATTGTAAATTAACAATGAGAGGAGTCTACAATAAAGGAAGAAGAGAGTTACAACAAATAAACTAACAAAGTAAATAATAGCATAGTGTAAATGAGCATTGAGAGGAGACTGTAGTAAAGGAAGAAAAGAGAATATAATGTACAAGTAAATAACAAAGTGGCATACCTTTAGTAGTTCAAATGCACTTTAAGTGTCTTAGGAGTTTGAATTTGATACAACTCCTTGTGATCCCCTATTTGTGAACACTAAAGTAATGAAGGATGCTTGAGAGTTGTTACTATACATTGTTGAATTGGTATGTTTTTGTTAAAATTGCGTAAGAAATAAAGAAAACATATTTTGAGTTTGATTGCAGAGTTAGGTCCTTCTGGGAAGAGACAGTAAGAGAACTGTAGAGTTTAAGAATCTTAGGAACTTAGAAATAATAAAACAATTTATACAATAGAAACAAATGAAACAAAAGAATGGTCTAAATATGAAAAGATGATTAAAGTAGGATTCATAGGACCAATACACTATTCACCTTGGATCTCTAACATGATTCATGATGCTTGAGTTCACATGTCTATAGACTTCAAGGACCTTAACAACAAATCTCCTAAATATGATATCCCTCTACCTAAAATTAATTGTGTGCATGAAGTTTCTATCATTTATGTCCAACCTTATTCATCCTCAATGTTTGGAGCGGATTAGCTCTGTTGCAGTAAAAGGCTTGATGTAATTTAGCCGCTGGGGAAAATTGGCTTCTTAACCTTATCAAGCTTATTATCATCTATGAACCCTAACATGTTCTTTTAGGGAAACTGCTAGAAAATTTCAAGTTGCACATTCAAAAAAACTAACCTTGTAATGAAATTGCAATAATAAAACCAAAAGAAGGACAAGTGCATATCTTTGAAAAAAGTAGACGGGCACGAAGAGTGTTGCTATATTGTGGGAATCAAAAACAATTAACAGAAGTAGAGAATGCATTCGTAAAACTCTCGGTTACTAGAGAATCTGAACATTATTTCACAATTAGCATACTCGGATGAATAGAGATATTACCTAGTCCTATGATTTATTTCTATAGAATGTAATCACCAATACGACAGATTTCCCCAGATAGTCCAGTCAAATGAAATGATAGGTTTTAAGCTTTAACAAAACATGTAGTCACTTGGAGAAGCTGAGATAGGTTTTAAGCTTTTAAAAAACAATGCAGCCACTTGGAGAAGCTGAAAGCGCCAAGACGGCAGTCACACAGGTCAGGCTAAAGCTACAAAGATAATGTGTTTAAACTTTATATTTGATCAAATGTCAAAAGCACTCTTACATTACTTGAAATTATTCATTCACAATAAGTGGACCTCATATAAGTTGAACTCTTCCTTACAACATATAACTGAGGTAAAAGCTATTAAAACCCTAATCTAAAGATCATACAGCTTGCATTGTAAAAGCACTCTTGCATTACTTGAAATTATTCATTCACAATAAGTGGACCTGATATAAGTTGAACTCTTCCTTACAACATATAACTGAGGTAAAGCTACTAAATCCAAATCTAAAGATCAGACAGCTTGAGTTGTTACTTTAAGCAGCTTTAATATCAAGGATTTTAAAGTGGAAGGAAAACAACAAATGCATGAACAAATGGAACCCCAGCTCCGCTCTTTAAGCCAATTAAGAACTCTTCCTCATAAGACATAGTTCCATAGGATGTTTCTGTAATAGTTCTGGGTGGCCTATACTTGTGAACCAGAGATGGCTATTGTGAGCAGAGAGAACCAGTGGCAGTTGTCTAAGGGTGGGTGAGTTTTTTAATATTGATTCATACAAGGGCAAAGATACCATTTCCTTAGAACAACTCTTGCAAAGAGTTTGGTTGACATTAGTAAGAGATTGGTTTCAGGATCGAAAATTAAAGCCAGCAAGATGGAGCTTTGAGGATCTAAGGATGCTGCTATGAAATATAAGGTTTATAATGCCAAACAGAATCAACACGAATAATATGTTTACGTAGAGAAGGTGAAGGGGGTGAAGAGCAAAACAACACAATATACATAACAAAGTGTGTTGCCAAAGATACCTGGAAAGTGTGTTGCATATTGAGCCCTTTCCTAATTTGGGCTTTGGATGGACACTGACACCTATTTGGGAAGATACCTGGAGTAGTCGGCATTTGTTCACTACATATGAAAGTTTTATAGGTGAAAAAAAGAAAAACATTTGTTTTTCTTTTAATATTTATCTGCAACTCATTTTTTCTTTCTTCCCATTGTATTGTTATGATTCATGGGGATCTAAGGCCTAAGAGAAGAGAAAGGGTTTAGCCCGTGAGGAGGGCACTTCACGTTTCAGAGGAGGTACAGGCATATGAATTTCCAAAGGAGATTCATGCTGAGGCGCTTCCTGGGTGCCGCAAGATTTTTTCAGCTTCCTCATCAAATACCAATCCTGATCACAGGTAGCCGCCATTACCCACATATAAGAGCTTTTGATATTGGTTGTTTTGATTATAGACGATGCTCTGCTTTTGGCTTTCAGGGTCCTAAACAAGGCAATACTTCATCTAAAACCTTAACAATTAGCGAGGAGACTGAGAAAAATAGTACTGAAAATGAAGATGTCTATGTCGATAGGATTATAAGCATCCTTCGAGATAATGACCCCATGCTCCGTATTGAAGAGTTGTTGGCAAACTGTGGCATTCCTTTTACCCCAGAGATTGTAGATAATGTTTTGAAGAGGTGCTACAAAGTGAGGCATTTGGGTCTTAGATTCTTCCACTGGGTCAAACGTCAACCTGGTTATAAGCCCACTTATGATGCATACGATATATTGATCTCCATGGCTGGTGAGGCCAGGGATTTTAGCTCTATGAAATGTTTGATGCAAGAAATGGATAGAGATTTATGCCCTAAAACAGTTAAAACTTGGACTATAGTGATATCCCAATATGGGAAGACTAATTTGGCTGCAGAAGCTCTTGAGGATTTTGAGGAGATGGAGAAGTTGGGTAATAGACCTGATAAAACAGCATATGATGCGATTATCAGCGTTCTTTGCAAAGGGAGAAACATTGGGCTTGCTTGTGGGCTTCACAAGAAAATGATCTCTGAAAATTGGATCCCTGATTTATCAGCATACAGGACACTTATGAAATGTTTGTGTGAGCAAGGTTGACTCCGAAGTGCGCAAGCTTTGGGGGATGAGATGTGGATGATTGCTCATCTTCCTAGACAGGAAGTTTATTTTTATCTTTTGAAGAGTTATTGTAAAGCTGACAGAATTGATCAAGCCCATGCTATAATTGATGAGATAAAGCAGAGAAGGATTTTGTCGGAGCCTGAGATTTTCTGTGTGCTGACTGAAGGTTCCTGCAAATTAAGGTATTCAGAGTACGATATGTTTGACCTGGAAAATCATGGAGTTAATGCACATACGGCGCAGCTTCCATGATAAATATAATGCATCTACGGCGCAGCTGAAACTATAGGCTTTCGAAATAGTTTTTCCAAAAGTTGATTAAGCCGTGGTAAGCAGTGGGGAGGAGGGAATATATTTGGATAGGGCACAACAGTAGCGTACCAAAAGTCTGAGAGTTGGTAACGATTCTTAGACATTCACAATGCAGTGGAACGAGCTTGTATGTTCTGGCTATCAGTCAATTTACTAAAATATTAACTATTTTATTTCAACAATTATGAAAACTAATAAAGTTTACAATTTGTATGATAGAAATGGAAGGATAATCAGAGTAAAGCATTCTTACCTGCTAGTAAAATAGTAGTATGGATCCTCTAGCTCTCAACTGATGCAAACATCCAAGTCCAGAGGTTGCTGTTGGAGTGATCCGTTAACAGCCTTCTTATTTATGCACATTGGAGGAGGCGAACGTCCAAGTCAGTATCTACAGTATGCAAAATAAATACAACCATCCTCTGAAAGGATTGAGATTAGACGTTCTCAATGCAGAGGTGGTTGAGTGGACAGGTTTACGAATGCATCCTTCAGGATTTCTGTAACACTGGAAAAATATCAACAAACAAATATCAGCGCGCATTCAATGTAAACCAAACAGGCTTTGATGGTATGCCCAGTTGCAAGTAGTAGTCGTCACTTTCTTGGCGGCGAAGAAATTGGATGATTTGTGATACGTATTTCCAGCTTTCAACATAGGCTTTTCTGGCCTTCCGCCACCAGCTACCTGTCCAATCATGGCTCTGCAAACTACTTTACTTGGCACAATCTTCTTAGCTCCAGATGGAAGTTTTACCCTCGAAGTGCCATTATCGGGGTTGTGACTGATAACGATGGCTCGGTGTTATAAACTCAATTAACAACAATAAAGAGGTGAAAAACGATGGAAGGACGAAGTGTTGTGAGTCGTCTCCAGGATGCCTTTAGCCGTAGATGAAAAAAATCAGCTTGCTTCATTTCAGATTGGATACGCCTTCGGCATAAAAAATAGGAAATGAAAGCGAAGATGTCGTTTGATGTTGTCGTTGCTTGCCTACCTCCATTCCGTCGTTGCATCCTACCAGATCCCATGTAGATAATGATTCTACCTGTGCCATCCCTCATCTCCAGGTTTGTGACGGGGGTGGGAAGTCTATTTCAGATGGTGTGGGGCTGGCCTTCAGGAAACCCCCAGGGAACTGCCTTAGCTCGGCTAGGGTTTCCGACAAACTGTGCACAGATAGTTGCTCGATGTCGCATGATTCTCCTTATGGAGATACAAATCCACCTTCGTAAACTGTGATTAAGTCTTGTGGCTCGACAGATTTAAAGTATGGGTTGAATACCTCCTTTAGGTATGTAACTGTCAGATCACATTAGGGAAAGATACAAATTGGGGGCTTGGGATGCTTGGCCATTGAAGAGCGACACAGAATTTGATGTGCGTGGGACCTCTATGGGAAGCCCAAGGTCCATCATTTGAAGTGCTCCCTCCTCACCTATTCTGATTTTTTAAGAGAAGCTTAAGAAAGAGGTTGCTGATGGGGAGAAATTTTACGCTTCAAATGGTTCGATTGGTCAGTTCAACCGTCTTTGGCCAAAATTACCATATTTGCACAACTAGATTTCATCATCATGGCAACCCAAGCTCAAAGGTAATGTTGAAGTCTACCCTTCTGCATAGGGTTTTTATTCTCGTGTTTGATTGTAGGCAAGACAGGGATGCCATCCTACAAGTGAAATGGTGGTGGAGACAAAGTTGGCTCCTTCTCAAACCATGGTTTCTAGATTTTAATTCTGTCACTGAATCCTTCTCTCTGAAGCCTATTTGGATCTGCCTTTTGAATCTTCTGTTACAATTTTGGTTCACATTTTGGCGATTGGTAACTCTTTGGGTTGTTTCTTGGCTGCTGATTCAAACACTTCTAATTTCACTCATACATCATTTGCTCACATCCTTGTGGACATGGATCTTACAAAGGATAATTTGTTGATATCATCTTTAAGTTTGGAGACCATAGTTGGACCCAACTTCTGGACAACAAAGGTTTTCTTTTTTGATGCAGAAAGTGTTTTGAAACTAGTCATATGGCCAATTCTTGTTCCAAAATCATTAAAAAATCATAACAACAATCTTGGTGGTTTGATGCCCTTCCGCATCATTACTCAATCAAAGTTCCTTTAAAGGACAAGTATGAAGAGCCTATTTCTTCCTTGAGGGGCGAATCTCCCCCAAGGTATGTGCAGAATCATGATGGGTCAAAAAGTGGTGATATGATGAGTATGTGTAGGGTATGTGGCCGACAACTTTTTTTTACCCAAAATTGATGAAACGAAAAGGGTTTTAAAAAGAGATTCTCAGTTTTCTATCAATATAAATTATGTTTTACTTTGAATTTAATAAATAATTATTATTCATTTTTTATTTGAATTACAACTAAAGTTCCGATTGATAGGTTGATTAAAACATCTATAGCTTTCAAACGATTATCACATATTTTGAATCGAAATATGTGTCACATTCTATGCTTATACTATATGATTGAAAAATAAAATTGAATTTCATGAAGTTTTGACTAAGTTAAGGTGGTTAGACATATGAGTTTTTATATTTTTAAAAGTTGTAATAAAAATTCATAATTTTAATTATTTACTTAGAAAAAAAATACAAAAAAAATGCATCACATCCGAACATGAGTCCTCTACTTATATCTAAAACCTTATAAAAAATATTATCATTTTATTGTGGTTAGGGTGGTCAGACAGACACTTACTTATTTTTTCCCTGAAATTTAAGTACTATTGCTTTGAAATTTCAAATTTTCACCAAATAGATTTGTTTTTTTAAAATAAACCTAGTAATTTAGAAATTACAGTTAGTTTGTTACAGATTCTATTCTTACATATTTTTGAAATAATATAGATAACTTATTCAAATTTTTATGTCACGTTGCATAACTCTTATTTTTCTGAATTTTTTGCCACTAAGGGCCTGTTTTTTCTATGATGATCCTACACATACCCCCCAATTGATGAGTCTGGGAAAAGTATTGTTTCTCAAGATGAAGGGCATTTTTTAGAGGCAAATCCAACCAAATGTTGCCTCAACAATTAGTCTCAATTAGTTTAAATCCACCAAAAACCAATTCATAGCTAGTGGCCTCAAATTCAATGGTCATTTCCCCTTCAAAATTCACAAAGAGCGGCAAGTGTTCATACATTTTAGGTGGAAAGTGTATTTCATAGGCAGCCACTCAAATTAATGACCCCTTAAAATTGCAAGAAAATGAGGATGGGGAGGAGTGGCAAGAAGTGCAAAACAAGAAAAAGAAAATTCTCAAGTTGGCGAATTAGAATGCAATTGCAAGTTCACACTAAATATAGTGTTAAAACAACATCTTAAACAGTGTAGAATCTGCTATCCTTAGCAGTTAAGTTGTTTCTTTGATGAAGGCATTATAAATTAGTAGGGTGTCTCAATGTTGAAGTGTTTGTAGATGCAAATTTGCATGTTGACCATGGTTGGCCACTTATGTAACTTTTCATTACTATTAATAAAATCTTCTCTTACCAATCAACTAATTAATAAAATAAAATAAAAAGAACATAATTATTATGCAAAATGACAATGGACAATAAGGCTATAAAATTGCCATCAATAATTTCTTGCCAAAATATTCTCATTTAAGGGATCATACAAGAATATTAGTGTACTGTAATCTTTAAACAAAACTAGATAAGTTTAATTTCATCGCTGGTAACATAAGAGAAATAGTTGCAATCAACATTTTTCTTTTCCATTTTTTTCTTTTTAAGTGTTATAATAATATCAACTTATGAATGCTAACTTTATAATCACGTTATAATGTTCATTTTTGAAAATTTAATGGAATAATTGGGTATGGAAAATGGCAATGAACAACACAAAGGGCCTATTAATAATTAAATAAGCCTATAAATTTTCCATCAATAATTTCTTGCCAAAATATTCTCATTTAAGAGATTCTACAAGAGTATTAATATACAATAATCTCTAAACAAAAATAGATAATTTTGACATTTCATTGCTAACAACATAAGAGAAATAGTTGTAATCAAGCTTTTTCTTTTACATGTTCACTTGAATAAATAAAACATAGATAATGACATTCAAGAAAAAATCAATGCCACTTATTTGTAATACTAATAAAGTATCTTCAATAATAGAAAAATGGTTCAAGTACAACAAAACAACTATGAAAATAAACTAGAAATTCAAGGTCAACCTTTAAAAACAAAATAGGTATATGTATTGAGGACATATATCATCCTTGCCTCATAATTTATAAGCATGTTTTGATGGAAATATACATACTTCATAGGTATTATAACATCAACATAATCAATTGCCCTTGGCATGAAGCTTGATTGCTAGATCCTTACTAGGTTTTGGCATAGGATCACAAAATATTTTTTCATCAGGAAATATGAGAGACCATTTATATTTAGATACTAAATAGTGTATAAATATAAGTGTTTCTATCTTTGCAAAATCATAACCGGGACAAATTCTAGGACCTCCACCAAATGGTACAAACATATAAGGTGGAAGTTGATTGCCAAAATGAGTAGGATCAAAGTTATGTGGCTCCTTGAAAGCTTCCCCATCCCAATGGGTGATACTGGTTGTCCAGAATAACTGTTCAATTTTCACAGGAAGAGTTGTATTTTAAATTTAAAAAAATATGATCATTGTAATCTTGTTAAATTGAATACCCTATAAAATAGTGTAGAAACTAATCACAAACTCAACATGTAATACAAATTTCTACTTCACATACTTAACAATAATGTATTTTCTCTTAAAGAATAACTTGTATATAATTCAATTCAAACTTAGATAAATCAGATAAATCAATAGCACTAATTTTTTGGTTCCCCATTAAATTTTTAATATAAGTTATATCTTCTAAACACTCAAGATAATTATTTTTAATATAAGTTATATCAGATAAAATGAATGTGTTAGTTTAGTTAATATATATGTTTGTGATCAATGATTAATCATTTTGTTTTCTTATTTATGATGGATTAGAGTGTGATTCAAAATTTATCAATATTAATCAAATTTATAGTTTTATCCAAAAACTCCTACTCAATTCAATGGATTATGAAAACCTCATCTACACTAAATATTATGCTATTGATATTTATATAAAACATGCTCAAAATATTTCATAAATATCCTCAAAAAGTTCACTTAATAGTATTATAATCTTGGTATTTTTCTATTCAATTTCACGCTATTACACCTTCTTTAAACATTTTTTATTACTTTTCTTTTGTTCATTCACATATAAAAAAACATACCTGCCATCCTTTAGGAATTGTATAGCCTTCATATTCTACATCTTGAATAGCTGTCCTGAATCCACCAACTACAGGAGGAATATAACGCAACGTTTCTTGAGCAACCTTCCATGTATACTTCATTTTCTGAATATCTTCCCAATGAAGAGGTTCATTTGGTTGTTTCCCTAATAGAACCTCTGTTTGTTCTGTGACACAATAAAGAATGATAATTTATTATCACTTAAAAGAGGTTCATTTGGTTGTCTCCCTAATAGAACCTCTATTTGCTCTGTGAAAAATAATAATTTATAATTGTGTGAAGCCAGTTTAAAACACTGAATTTGAATTAAGAAATTTTCTAAAAACCAACCTTGAAGAATGTTGTGGTAGATTGGAGGGTTCAATGCCAACATTCTGACAAGCTGGGTAAGAAGAATAGCAGTAGTGTCATGGCCGGCAAGCATGACCACGATCATGTTATCTATGATCTCATCTTCAGTCAGGCGCATATTATTCTCATCCTCCATGCTTAGCAAGCATGATATTAGATCTTGAGTGGGAGAGGCTTTTCCTTGTTGCAGCTCTCTCCTCCTTCCTTCCAAAAAAACTGATAAACGCTTATATAGCAGAGAGCGAGCCTTTAAGCTTCCATGAAAAGATGTTCCAGGCAAATTCAGGGGAAGAGACCACATACCCTTTACAAGTGCAGTTAAATCATGTTCTAAAATCTTCCTCTCATTATCATCCTTCAAACCAAAGAGCAGATCACAGGCAACATGGAATGTAAGCTGCTTCATCAAGGGGGCCACTGTAATACTCTCTTTTCCTTCCCAATACCCAGCAAAATGTTGTAGTATAACTGACTCCATTCTACTCAGGTATCTCTGCAGCACTTCAGGCTTCATGAATGACATGATGGCACCTCTCATCCTTTTGTGATCATCTACAGGCAGATCAAACAAGTTCTTGGGCCCAAGAAGCCTGCTCAGACTGGAAGTCTGCTTGTTACTTATAATGTTGTTATCATTGCTAAAGATAAAGCGGTTGCCTGCTTGCCCTGTGAGGACAATTGTGGGGCGCCCCATTAATGAGGTTTTGAAGACAAGACCATATTTTGAGACTTTCTGTTGTACCCACTCCTTGGTTCTGTGAGCTCTGTGTGCTCTCAAGAATTGGAAGGTCTCCCCTATTAATGGAAGCCCTAATTTTCCAGGAGGAAGATTTTTGCCTCTTCCCCTGTTCTGAATCTTGACTGCCGTGACAAATAGGATTGAAGCAACTGAAACAGTCCATAAGATAAGAATTAGTTCACTGGTAAAGTGTTGAGAATCCATTAGAGCTTTAACCATGTAAGCCTTGGAAAACACCATTATTAGGGTCAGTGGAAACAATGAGCAGGGGAAGTGCTTATCTAATCGTGAATTGAATGAATTATTAAATAGAGTGGAGTATATTCAGTAAAATTGTTCGTGTATAATCGGACAAATGGTGAAGGGCGTTTGAAATTAGAACGAATATTCTGTTGAGCTGAATGCAGCTATTATCAGTTGTCGTTTGCTGTTCGGGAGGATCGATGATAAATAACGGAATATCCTTGTGAGGTGAATGCAGTTGGTGTCGCTTGTCGTATTGTTGATATTTGTGATTTTTTATGTTTTTTTTTCTGTTATTCTTATTTTGAAATTTTAACATTGTCGCATAAAATTTACCTGTGTCTATTAGATTAACAAGAGTTAAGTAAAATATAATTGTTTGCATTCACCTTTGTATGGTTAGGTTAAATGGCTACAATCACATGCAATTTTGTAAACAATTATTGTAGTATTTTTTTATTCCTATCACATTCTAACAATGTTTATGCACGGTGGATTTATAGACTTGTAATTACTTTGTACTTTGTTTGTTGCCTTCTCAATCAAAAACCAACCTTAAGAACAAAAATTGGATGAAGGCATTAGTTTAAGGGTTCATTTCTTTTTAGGAGCTTGACGAACTGTTTTCCCTTCTCTTTTAAAGATCTTTGTCATAGGTAGGGATACTGGTGCAATCATGTTTTGGCACTTGTTTGCTTTGTATACATTGGTAGGTGGTGGATATGCTGTATCAATGAGGAAGTCTCAAGGGTGTTTGCCTTTTTCTTTGGTTTTGTAAATCTTAAAGGTAATACCAATTTGACAATAGACAACAAAGAGATTATATATGTGATTGGAGTGAATGGATTCATTGGGTCATGGGTGGTTTCTTTGCTCTTATAGGGAGGTTAATTTATGCATGCCAGTGTTTAAGATTTGGATATGTTTTTTTACATGCAATCAGAGCTCTTAGATTTATTTTTAGACCAATAAAATTTGACTCTTAAGCTGTGTTGATTGATGAAATATGTTTAAGACACGAGAAAGAAACCAAGCACTTGTAATGGATGAAAGGAGCCAAGGATACACTAAAATTATTTCAAGTTGATATGCTAGATTATGATTCTATTGAGGCTATAATTAGTGGGTGTTTTTCATTTAGCACATGCTTACATTTTGGATAAATTCAAGGACCCACAAGTGAGTTTTAACTTTTAAGCTGCTTGTTGCATGATTTCATCACTTAAATATTTTTAGTTCCTACTGGGAACTTGTGGGGGCTTCAAACACTAAACAGTGATTAATGCAAGCTGCACTGGCTAATCAGAATTCAGATTTTTTAAGGATTTATTGAGCAATGATTAATTGGGAATGCAAATGTGCTCACAAATTAACTGCTCTGAAATTTGGTGGGCTCTTATTGGCGTTAATTAAGACTGTAGAATGTCAGTATGTGTTTCTAACTAGAGGCAAGAGAGCGCGTAGATTTTGAGGCTGTTGCAGATGGCCAGAGGTGAATGTCAGGGGGCAGGAGGAAGGATCTTACACCTGCGCATGTTACATGTTATAGTGATGTAGCTTTTACAATATTTTAACTGAATTGAGGAGTTTTGAAGACAGGCGTCCTACATGTGTGTTTTTTATGTCCTTCCACATTTTGCATACATGCCTGCATCGATGCAAGGACAGATAGCTTTGGTTCTATTAACATAATAAAATCTGCAGACAAAGATTTAACCTAATGTAGAAGATGAAACAAAGCAGAAGCTTCCAGGATTGGCATGAAGTTGTGGAGTATTAAACAGGTTTCAGTGCTCTAAGTGAATGACAGTAATATCGTATGCAAATCTTATCTTACAGGACTGTTTCTACACTGTCTGGGCACAACAAATGGGTTTGCTAGAATGCTTCTTGTTTGTTTTTAAACATAATATTTTACCAAGTTGTAGATAGTATTGCTTTATAGAATCTCAGTTAGTGGGTGGTGTTGATAGAGTTTGCAAGCAATTTGCAATAAAATGGTCCCATGTTTGATGAAATTTCAATTTCTTTGCTGGTGCTTTTATTGGGACTCTGCATAAAAAGTCTCCCGCTAGAAACTTGTTTGTCTGAAAAACGGTCGATGACATTCATATTTTTCCTGTTTTCTTCTGCCAAAGGTTTTATGGGGCCATCTGTACAGCAAAAATATGAGCAGCAGTTCCTTCCATTGGATTGGTCAGTTGCTTGTGGTGTTAAATGAATATTGTTGGAGGCTCAACTCACACTCTGGTAAAGGCTAAAACTTTGAAGCGCTGGTAGCTTTGTAGTAAATATCCATGAAGCTCTGATGGGAGATCCTAGATTTAAGTCCAAAAAAAATTTCGGATAAAATCTGGAAAAATTTGCCACTCATGATTACATTGTGATCTTTTTTTATTTTTTGGTCCAAAAAAATTAGAGTGTCTGGTTTTTTCCCAATTTCTGCAGTGATTTTTCCCTCACCCAGCCTTAGACCTATCTCAATTTTTTCCTGATTAATTGAAAAAATCATCTTTTGTTTTCCCAATTTATTCATGAGAAAGATTTTGCTACTGTGATTGCTATGATATTCTGCTAAGGAAAGAAACATATCTGTAGTGTACTTCGCAGAGATATGTACGTTCTGGAATGTGGAAAAGCCCAATACGAATTAGATGTAGCACACTAAATAGAGTGGAAAAAATATAAGTTAATTTGCCAACAAAGAAAGAAATGCTAAATAGTTTTGGCAGGACCGTGAATTGATTGTGTATAATCCAATCTGTATATATCATAATAAGCTTTATTTTTTGACTTCATATTTGATGTTTGATTCCCAGCACTGCAAACCCAACATAGATACGGTTAATGCATTTTTCTAGTTTAGTGCAATATGCAGAATTTTACGGGAATGTTTTCTTTGTCTGTGATTTTGGAGTGAGAGCAACATAGTATAATGCATTATCAGATTTATCTGTGTTGTGAGTTACCAAGAAGTAAATTATGGGCGACATTGCTCTCATATATTATTAGACTGGAAGGTTTTATGGATTGATTGGATTTATTATGCTCTTTAGCAGTTACAATCAACATAGAGTCATTTTTAATCAGCAAGGCAGAGTACTCAGTTTCTCAGACAATGGAAGGAATATACCCTGTTTAGTATGAATAGAATGCAATCCACCAATGTAGGTAGGAAGCTTAAATGACAAAAATGGATGGCATTGTCTAAGAAAGGTATGGGCAGTAGATATCACCAACAAAGGAATTGCTGACTAGGGAAGGAATAGGTCCCGTTTGGTATGGATAGATAGAAATCCACCAATGTAGGTAGGGCATTTAATGTAGCTAATGACAAAGATGGACAGCATTGTCTATGAAGGGTATAAGTAGTGGATATTGTCAACAAAGGTGTTGCTTAATGGCTGAAACTGAATAGTGGATTGAGGGATGGTAAATGTCCGTAGAGGCCAGCCTCTCCATTACCTGAAGAGGATTGGAAGGTTATAAGATGTGCCTTTTAAGTGGGGTCATGTTCTTGATCGATTCTTTTGTGGTTTCAATCATTTGTCAGGATTGCTTCTAAGTTCTTTGCTGCAAGCCTCTTTCTTCTTACTTTCTATTTTCTCTTACAGTTGTTCATGTGGGCCCTATGTTGTTGTCTCCATCCAAGCAGATTAGTTATTGATTGGCTTTGTTACATAAGGAATATTTACTATCATGCTATCAGTCCCCATAAGAAATATTTGTTGTGAGTGGTGTCAATTCTAAATCCTTGTCATAGCTTGAAATTGTGTTACCGTGCTCTAAAAAATTAGTAATATCTGTAGAGGCTTTCTTTATTTGATATCTGTTCAAGGAATTGAAGCAAATCCTACTCAGGCATGAAGAGAAGATACACGGTGAGTTGAAGGCTGAGGCTGATGGATCAATCATGGGTATCAACCTCAAAAGCAGACAGCAATCAAAATTTTGTCAAATCAAAGAATATAGCTATCTACTAAAATAGAAATTTGTAGCCAAACTTTTTGTCTTGCTTTTTAGTATCATTAAGGTTTAGATATATTTTGTTTACAAAAGATCACCTTTTATTTCTTATCCTGTATCATTAAGAATTCTGTGTTGAAGCTTGTTCCTGCCGGTTTCTGAATGCATATGCAGCAAATATAAATTTTGTAGTGGCATAAATTTGTATTTTTCTAACATTTTTCTTTCCATGCTATATACCCAATTTGGTTCGAATGCAAGTCCTTATGAAAAGTTGAATGTGCCTTCAGGTAATCAATTATATTGTTTCCAAATGTATTATTTCAACTATATTCTATTCAATATAGAATGTGTATTAAATGGTGGTAAATAACAATGGTGCCTATGTTAATATAATTTTGTAAGAAGCAACTCGGGAGCATGTAATTTCTTTTCACTGCCTCTTTCAAGTGTCAAAATATATTTTCAACAATTTGAAACCCTGATATGTTGGTAATGAGTTTTCCCTAGCATTATGGAGTCTAGTGTGGTACAAGCAAGGTCTTTGCATGCATTTCACTTGGAGCTGCGAGTTTTTCCATTGTCCAGTGATGGTATAACAAAAGCAAGCCCCCTTTCTCAGGTTTTGCTGACATTTTACTTGTTATAGTTGGGTTTTATGATAGCGAGTTAAATGCTTTCTATTTATTTGCACATGCAAGCTCTTTTGAATGGAAACAAGATTTCTCTTATGACATTTTTGATGTCCAGGCTAATAATGCTTAAGGGGAGGCCTAGGCCTTGACGAAGAGGCATTTCCATGATCATGTTGCTGGTAACATCTCTGAGTGGGTTTAGTTGAATTTGTTGAAGATAAGTATTAGATATTGCAAAATATTTTGGTCTCACATCAATGACATGAATGTAAAGAATGTAAAGATTGCATTTGCGGCTTCTATGCATGTGTGTGTGTGTACACATATGCAATAAAAATAGTAATAACACAATTACTGCCACTAACAGGGGAATACTTTAGGATATGTCTGACACGGTAAAATGCTTCAACTCAGTATCTCCAGATCATTTTCTGAACACCATTTCTTTAAGAGGATCGAACCTATTGGAGTGAATCTGCCAATGTCAGTTCAACACATTCGCTGTGACGTCAACCTTCAACCCATTTACCCCCTCACCCTGTGTTCGTCACCTAGTTCTGTTTTCCAGCTGTGGCCCTTTAAATACCCTAATAGATGGAGTGAAAATTATAGTGGTAGTACAGACATACTGTACCTGGATGTTGGCACTAATTGTATTATGATCATGAGTTAAATAATCTAGAAAAAAAAATTATTACAAAAATATATAAATTTACATTTTACAGAGTCTAGTTCTCCTGTGGCCTAGAGAACAAATCCCACTCTAAATAATTTGACATATATCAAATTTTGAAATATAATGAATGCTGGACGTTCATAAGTATGTTTATAAAACATTTTCTTATAATATTTGTCAGATTATGCATAAATTTTATTTGTTAGTTAGATTCAAACATATTTGAAATTCTGAACTTTGGCCAAATCTTCACCTTCATAAATTGACCAAAGTTCATGAACCTTGTTACTGTGGTGTTTGGTTAAAAAATATTCAGAGAAGAATGTTATAATTAATGTGAGCACTCAATTTGGGTGTGTATCAAATTTTGAATATTATGGACATTGGATGTTTACATATTTCTTTTATATCATTTTCATATTTGTTTTGCTGATTATACGTAAATTTTTGTATGTAATATAAATTCAAACATTTCCAAAGCTCTTTGATGTTCTGATTCAAACATTGGCGAAGCTTTCACCTCCATGAACCTACCAAAGTATATAGACCTTGTTACTATGATGTTTGGTTAAACAATCATTCAGAAAAGAACGCTACTTTTAACAGAAATATACCTTATTGGAAGTCTAGACTTTACACTCTCTCTAGGCTTCAGTATGCAGTGATAGTTTTCAAGTGGCCAGTTATCTAACTTGTTTATGACATTGCCTTTTATATCACAATTTTCTGAAGGCATCTTCCAGGAATGCGTGATTCTCTGTAAGCTAATTTTGTTTCTTAAAGATTTCGTCATAAAGATTATTTATTTAATTGAATGATCTCTTAAGATGTAGGCTACCATATGCAGGTTAGCAAGTCTGGTAGCTTTATTTACATTTTTCACTGTAACATCATGATCACTCACTGTCTCTGCAGAACAAGAGTAAGTTATGGTTTTGCTTTGTCATTTCTCATAAGCAAATATTATATGCTTACATCTTTGGTGGGTGAGTCTTTTTGATTGCATTCTCGTCATATTTTAAAAGCAAAATGGTAGACTCATATGATGCTGGCAAGTACTGTCAAGAATGGATAATATTTCCAGGCCAAGGTAGTTGGGTTACATTGCTAAAAGTCTAGTGTAGTTAGTTAAGGTCTTTTTTCTTCAAATTTATTTTTCTGACTTTGTATTTAAAATTTTGACTTTAAGAGGGTGGTTAAGGTGTTTTCAATTGTTTTCTAATTCAGTGTTTTTAATTTAACTCAGAGAACTTATTCCAAGAAATTTCATGCAGTGTTTCCTTTTCTGTTTCATCAATCTTCTGTATTTTGTTTGCAAATGCAGTTGAAATTTGATGATTCCACCAAGAGGATGATATGCTATTCAAATTGTGCATATCATATTTCTGTTGGCAAATTTTATATTGATGAATATTTTTCATTTTCTCTGTTGCATATACCATTAGAAATGATAATAGATATTCAATCTTTACAAAGGAGATGAAAGCTCCTTAAATAATACAATACAAAGGAGGATGATGTTTCTAAAAAGAAACAATCGTTAACATAAATAAATAACAGAAGGAAACAAAAAGTAAATTACAGACTAACTAAAGGCAAAGATGACCATTAAATAATACAATAATACTTTAAACCCTCCCTTAATGGTCATCCTACTAACTACACCAAGCTTATCCCGAAATTTTACAAATTTATCCGGATTGAGAGACTTGGTGAGAATGTCCATAGTCTGATCCTCAGTTGGAACATAATGCAACATCACAGAGCCATGACCATTAAATAATACAATAATACTTTAAACCCTCCCTTAATGGTCATCCTACTAACTACACCAAGCTTATCCCGAAATTTTACAAATTTATCTGGATTGAGAGACTTGGTGAGAATGTCCATAGTCTGATCCTTAGTTGGAACATAATGCAACATCACAGAGCCATCTTCAACAAGTTGTCTGATGAAGTGACAATGAAGCTCAACGTGCTTGGTTCACTTGTGGAAGACCAGATTCTTAGCAAGTTTAAGAACCCCTTGATTATCACAAAAACAGGGGTGAAGGCCCTGCTTGAGACATTTGCATGTCAACAAGCATCCTTCGAAGCCATACTGTCTCACATGCTACCTTAACTATTCCCCGATACTCTGCTTCGGTCGAGGAAAGAGCAACTACCTGTTGCTTCTTGTTTGTCCATGTGACTACACCTGGACCAAGACTGAAAACATACCCAAAGGTGGACTTCTTGTCATCAATTGAACCTGCCCAATCTGAATTTGTAAAGCCAACCAGTCTAGGATCTTTGCATCTGCTATACAGAATGCCAAAGTCAAGTGTCCCTTTGACATATCGTAATGCTCGCTTCATGGCAACCCAATGTTCTAGCTTAGGAGCAGTCATGAACCAAGAAATGTAACTTACAACAAAATTGAGATTAAGTCTAGTGGCAGAAAGATAGATGAGGCTACCCACAAGTTGCCTGAACGCAGACTCATTTACCACTGGCGAGTGGCGAGTCTGATTTGGCTGAAAGTTTCAGCCTGAACGCAGACTCATTTACCACTGGCGAGTCTGATTTGGCTGAAAGTTTCAGCCCCTTCTCCATAGGAGTGGATGAGATTTTGCAATCTTCCATCCTGAATTTTTCAAGCAAACTCCTAGCATACTTCAACTGAGAAATAAAGATACTGCCACCTGTCTGCCAAACTTCTACACCAAGACAATAGTGTAGGAGGCCCAAGTCTGTCATCTCAAACGTCTGACACAAATTTGACTTGATCTGTTCAATCCAATGTAACCTATTGTCGATAATGATGATATCATCCACATAGATGACAAGAAGGATGATATCACTGCCAATGTTCTTGACATACAAATTTTTGGGACTCCTGTGAAACCCCTGTGAAACCAAATACTTGTCAATCTTCAGGTACCAAGCCCTGGCTGCCTGCTTGAGTCCATAAAGAGCCTTCCGTAATCTGCAGACCTTGTGCTCTTGTCCTGCAACCTTAAAACCAGGAGGTTGCGTCATGTATACCTCTTCCTCCAAATCTCCATTGAGGAAGGCACTCTTCACATCCATCTGATGGACCTTCCAGCCAAACTGTGTTGCCATGGCTAGGACAAGTTGGATGGTGCTCATCTTTGCTGTGGGAGAAAAGATTTCCTCATAATCAATACCTTCTCTCTGCGAGAACCCCTTAGCCACCAACTGAGCCTTGTATTTATCTAGTGTTCCATCAACCTTGTATTTGACCTTGTAGACCCATTTGCAGCCAATGGGTTTCTTCCCTAGAGGAAGATCTGACAGAACCCATGTGTTGTTCTTCAAAAGACTATGATGCTCATAATCCATAGCCTTTTCCCATTCAGGTTTACCTTTGGCCTCCGAGTACTATTCGGGCTCATAAACACTCTGAATGTTGGCCATAAGAGCAAAGTTTGTTGTGTTCTTTTTTCTCTTGCCTCTAGACAATCGTCCCTCAACAAGCTCATCATCATGAACATCACCAACGAGCTTCGCCTACCACTTAGGATGAGGAGGGGAAGAATTAGCTTCCAAATCAAAATGAGCATCATCATGACTTGGGCTTCCTGGAATAATACCATCCATATTATCCTGAGAAAAATATGCTAAGACAAAATCTTGCCGAGGAGATTCCACAATGTTAGAATCATTAAAGTCCCTCCCTGCTTGTAGAGGATCTAGTCTGGGAGATTCTACAATGTCTGAACCATCAAAGTCTCACCCTTCAGGTGGAGCTACTGAAAGCTTAGCTCCCAAATCCTTGGCCTTCAGAGGCTAATTGTCAGGATTCTTGATGGGAGAAGGCGGAATAAAGGGTCCACCTTCCTCATCAAATACAACATCCCTACTGAATTTCAAACGATTAGTAGCCACATTAATCAACCGATAGGCCTTGTGATTGTCATTGTATCCTGTTAGCATCAACTTTTGGCTCTTGGAATCTAGCTTGCTTCTCTTGGCATCTGGAATCCAAACATATGCAGTCGAACCAAAAACCCTGAGGTGGGTGATTTTTGGTTTCCTCCTAGACCATGCTTCTTTTAGGGTCATCTTCTTAATGGCCTGTGTGGGAGACCAATTAAGAAGGTATACTGCAATATACAATGCCTTAGCCCAAAATTTCTTGGGGACATTCTTGTTCTCCAACATATAGTGGGCCATTTCTATGATGGTACGATTCCTTCGCTCAACAACACCATTTTGTTGACGGGTATAGGGTGTGGTAAGTTGGTGTCTAATGCCGTGTTTTGCACAAAAGTCGGTGAACTGGTTTGAATATAACTCACCCCCATTATCTGTCCTAAGAGTTATAATTGATCGTCCGGACTCTTTTTCAACTAATGCCTTAAACTTCTAAAATTCATTAAATACTTGTGATTTTTCCTTGAGAAAATACACCCACATTTTTTGACTAAAATCATCAACAAACAAGGGGAAATACCTAGCTCCAGTGACCGATGTAGTATTCATTAGTCTACAAACATCTGCATGAACCAGTTGTAGAACCTTGGATCCTCTCCAAGACTTTCCATCTGAGAATGGAGTACGATGTTGCTTCTATTAAGAATATGGGCAGAAGCTGCAAATGATTTAATACAAAATAATACGTGCTTCCCTATATTTTCATTCAATAAACATTACATATATATAGAACTTGTATTTCCTATGTTATAGGAAACGTCCTATAACAACTCGTGACTAACAAATAAACAAACTCCTAAATATATGAGTTGTTAAAACAACTCATAATACAAACAATATTAATTACGTGAGCTATAACAACAACTCACTTTTATTGTAGCACACATTATTATTCTAACCCATGTGAACAATAATTCCCAACAGCTTCCCTACTTGGCAAGCTCCGCTGCTGAATCTCAGGTAAGCCTTCTACCAAATTCTCTCAAGCCAGTTGAGAGAGGTAGGCAATGTTGTGATGCCCATACCACTGATGCCAAAGAGTGTTGATAGATGAACTCGTAACCAGTGCATGCTCCAAAGGATCTCTAGTATCAACCAACCGATATAAGCCGTGATCCTCGAGCCCAACTACCACAGTTTTCTTGGACTCCTTATCAACAATTCGGCACTTGTGTGAACTGAAAATAATGTCCAACTTCGGACTATGTCGCATAATCTGACTCACCAAAAGCAGATTAAGCTCCATGCCTGACACATAGTATACATTGAGAAATATTCAATTTCTTCCACCAAATGTGATCTAGACGTTACCCTTGCCGACAACTATATACTCTTCGCCACCACCAAAGATGACAGAATCAGAGCAAGCCATGTACTCCATGAACCAATCTCTCATGTTTGTAAAATGTCGAGAGGCTCCAGAATCGATGTACCATGCAGATGATTTGACACGATCTGTTGGTCGTTTGGCCATCAATGCATAAGAGGTAGATGCCATCCCTCCTTGTTTCCAAACGTAAGATTTTCTTTTTAAAAAAATCCTTCAAAAAACACAGCAAAATTTTATAGAAAATTTTTTGAAAAACTCTTTAAAGAACTCCTTTAGAAAAACACGATTTTGAGCACAATTCGCATAGAAAATACACAAACTCCAACAAACCCTAAATTTTGCAAAGACTTCACATGGATTTGCAGGAAAAGAACCCCCAAAAAATTCCCACGAATTTGAGAAAAAATCGCCCATAAACACAAGGCGTTGTACTTCACTTTTTTTTTCAAAAAACCTTTGAAAGTTTACAAAAATCCACGAAAGCCTCGTCACCAAAAATCAAAGTGAAACACCACAAAAACTTCAGCACAGTCGCAACTTGCAAAAATGGAGTCGCGGCTCAAAATAAGGTCGCAGAAATCCGTCAAAATCATGGGAGGCAGCAACACACCAGCAGATTAAATCGTCGCCAAAACTCGACACCCAAAAAACCTTGTCGCACGGCAAAATGCAGAAAAAAAAACACAGAAGAAATCACGCCAAAGAAAGCTCAATTGCGCACCTCAGAAAGAGATGATTTTCCAGAAAAAAAATGGCCCTCAATTCTTTTAGAAATGCCGCCAAAATCCAACAAAAATCTGTCTTAGAAAGAGACGCGAAAATCTGCAAAAAAAAGACACAAGATTTCACCCTTCAGAAATCCGCGTTTTCTTCACTGTAGAAAACCCTCGCATTTTTACTTCAAAAGAAAAATTGGCCTTAAAAAGACTTTGAAAATTCTCCACGATTTTTCAAAAAACTCTTGAAAATATTCCTCCAAATCTTCCACGAAAATCTGCTTAAAAAAAACCGTTCAAACATCGGTTTTGAAAATAAACTTTGATTTCCAAAAAATCGATTCTCAAAAAGTTCTTTAAAAAAAATTCTTCAATTTAAAAAAAAACCGGCTAAAAAAATCTAAAAGGTCTAGCCTAAGCTCTAATACCATGAAATGTTAATAGATATTCAATCTTTACAAATGAGAAGAATGCTCCTTAAATAATACAAAGGAGGACGATGTTTCTAAAAAAAAACAATTGTTAACAAAAGTAAATAATAGAAGGAAACATAAAGTAAACTACAGACTAACAAAAGGCAAAGATAATCATTAAATAATACAATAATACTTTAATACCATTCATCATGTTTCAATTAGACATTTTTTTGTGTAAATAGACGTGACTGAAATTCTGTTTGATATTATGACTGAAATAGATAAATGTGGAAGCATAGACAGCGCATGTGAACTGTTTGACAAAATGCAAATGTGGGGTGGATGAGGATAAACAAAAAAACTATGCAAAAATTCCATTTTAAAAATCAAAGTGTCTCAGTTGGTGCTCCCTAGAACTCTCATCTTGGAACGATGCTCATCATCACTAGTTACTTGAATGTTTTTTTAAGAGCCCTTAGGGGGTGTTCCTTGATTAAGGACTGGTATTGACAGTGAGTAATAGGACAAGCACAAAGCAGGTCAGGTCTCTTCAAACTCACTATAAACCAAGAGCTAATTACCTATAGTTGTGTCGCTCTTCTCTAAACAAAAACCATCTTCTCATCAAATTTTTGACTTCTTTTCTTGCTCTTCGTAACCCCATTTATCTAAGAATTGATCAATCAATCAATCAGAGACAACCAAATTGTAACTTCCACCTACATATGTATATCTTTTATGTTGCCCATCCACAGATTGCCAAAGATAAAAGGAAAAGTCATCAGCTGAACAATAATTCTTCAATTGAAGATCTGGCCATACCAATAACAAGGCCTAGCTAATTCTGTTTGGGGTTGTTACAATCTGAAGGCCCAACAACAGGTGGTGGCAGGTACAAGGTATTATTTGACGTTGGGGCTTTGTTTGCTTTTTGGTGTGGATTTTGGTCTTGGTATTGATTGCAAGCATCTTAATGATGAGATTTTTATTTTATTTTAATTTTATTTTTATTTGGGTGTTTTGTTTGCAAGGAATTTAGAGCACAGAATAAGGGAGTTATGATCAGGTTCCATCTGTGATCGTTTAAGAGGAATTCACTTCACAGAATAAGAGAGTTCGTGATCAGATCCCATCAATATTATATGTTTGCGAGGTATATTTATTCACAGATCACATTTGTATGAACCTACTTAAGCCATTAAAATTGGTAGTGTTGATGTGTGTTTTATGACCTACACCAAACAGCAGAATGAAGTGTCCAACGACTACCCTATTTTCTCTTGATCAAAGTATTCCACATGCTAAGATTGTGAGAGAGATCATGTGTTCAACTCCAAGGTTCCTTCTATGCAATGGATAGCCTCAGTTGGTTCGTTGTGATTTTGCTGGTATCATGAGGGGCTTACACAATTGTTCACAAGTTTACGATGCAGCAGACAGCAGGCTAATGATAAAGAGGATTTTCATGTGATGGGAATGATTTGGCAATGAGGTACGAGTTTCCTAATACTAACCAGAAATATACTAAATTGAATGGCTGCAGGGATTAGAAAATTTGAGTCCTATCTAAGAGCGGGACGTGGGATCAACTTCAGCAGGCTTCAACTAGACTTTGCTTTGCCTCGCGTTGGACAACTTCTACAAAGTTGATGCAATCTTCAAAGGAGTAGCGAGAAGTTTTCAAATCACAATTCAGCATGATAACACCATCACAACAATGCATGCCAACACATGAATCATGATTGAAGTTAAGCTTAAAAGGTATTCCAGTCGACCACACAAGGCAAAGCAAAGTCTGGTTGAAGCCTGCTGAAGTCAATCCCACGTCCCGCTCTTAGATAGGACTCAAATTTTCTAATCCCTGCAACCATTCAATTCAGTATATTTCTGGTTAGTATTAGGAAACTCGTACCTCATTGCCAAATCATTCGCATCACATGAAAATCCTCTTTATCATTAGCCCGTTGTCTGCTGCATCATAAACTTGTGAACAATTGTTTAAGTCCCCTCGTGATACCAGCAAAATCACAACGAACCAACTAAGGCTATCCATTGCATAGAAGGAACCATGGAGTTGAACACATGATCTCTCTCGCAATCTTAGCATGTGGAATAATTTGATCAAGAGAGAATAGGGTAGTCATTGGACACTTCATTCTGCTATTTGGTGTAGGTCACAAAACACACATCAACAGGAATTGGCACTAGAAGGAGGACCTATCAAGGATCTTTGCAGTTAACAGTCACATTGAAGTAAAGAAGGGATTTTCATCAAAGAGAAATTTATTGGAGAAGAATTATCATGAATCAAAATGGTGCTACCGCATAGAGACATTTTCCCAGTGTTGTAGCCGAACTTAGGATTCAATGACACCCAAGAAGATATCCTTTCAAGACTGAACAACCTCGCGTGGAAGACGAAGAGAAGTGCAGTGGAGTATATGCGAACGTACTTTGTGTTGGAAGAGGAAGAAGAGAAGTTTATTGGAGAAGAATTATCATGAATCAAAATGGTGCTACCGCATAGAGACATTTTCCCAGTGTTGTAGCCGAACTTAGGATTCAATGACACCCAAGAAGATATCCTTTCAAGACTGAACAACCTCGCGTGGAAGACGAAGAGAAGTGCAGTGGAGTATATGCGAACGTACTTTGTGTTGGAAGAGGAAGAAGAGAAGGCTCTTGAAATTCAAGTTGCTATTGAGAGAGAATCAAAGACAGCTCCTTGCTCCTTTATCCCCACGCTGCCAGTAGAAGACGCAAAACCAATTGCATCCTGGAGCGTATCAGTTCATTTCACCTGACAAACTGAAGAGAATATTGAGATCTACGCCCAGTTCATCAAAAGACTTTGTAGAGTTAGAGTTGTCCTCTAGATCAAAGCAAAAGAAGAAAGAAGCGCGATCAAGTGAAGAAGTTTCAACAAGCAAAAAGTTCCTTTGAGCGAGGAAACAAGCGGAGAAGATCTTTCAAAGTTGTTCAAGACTCCGCCTAGTGTATCAAGGATTGCTCCAGCACGAACAGTTCAAGCTTCTGTACCAGTGATTGTACAACCGCAGATCCCAGCCACCGTTCAGCCACAACAAGTTCAAGTCATTGTTTCGCAGCCACAACCAGCGCAAGCAATGGCTCAGCCAGCTCAAAATGGTGCTACTTGGTTGGTCAACAACCCATCCCCACTTGAATTTCAGGATTATCATGATATGCCTAAGAATCCTGAAAGTTTCTATACCAAGTTCCACGTCAACGATCCAAACCGTACCGCCGAAGACCACATTAAAATGTTCAAAGATCATTTGCGAAATAGGCAGATTGCATATGCAGATGTGGCTTGTAGATTATTCCCATATTCTTTGGGAGAAGAAGCACATCTTTGATTCATTCATTTGCCAATCGGGTCTATAAGAACATCGGAGCAGATGAAGCATGCCTTCATCGGGAAGTTCGGTATACCAGTCACTCCAGTGGAACTTTACCGCCAATTTGTAGAAGTGAGGAGACAAGATAGAGAGCCTATCCATGCCTTTAACAACAAATTCCAGAAAGCTCTAACAAGATTGCGAGCACCATATGTGATTGTTGATGCTCGAGAGCTGACCGCGATGTTTCTGAGACAAGCTCATCCGGCTCCAGCCAACATGAACCAAGCATACGCTAAAGTTGTGGAAGTGAGTCAAAATATGGGACAGAACATAACTAGGCCCTCTTTGTATACAAGCTTGACTGCAGCGAATAGTCAAATGCAAACTCTTGGGTCAACATGGAATCAAAAAACTCTGGCATTGAATCCAGTTCCACAACAGGCTTATCATGTTACAGCACCATCTGATCAACTAGTTCTCCATCCTAGGATGCCTTTGTCCCAAATGCAATCAACACAGCCAGTATACCTCCAGAACACTGTGTCGCCAGTCAAAATTCAGGAGGAAAAGGATGAGATGAAAGATTTAATCGAACAAGTTAAAAGGCTGTCTACTGAGGTAACCTACCTCACGAATCAAAACAATCAGACTCAGAACATGTTACGAAGTTATCAGGCACATCAAGGCGTCAATCATGGATATCAGAATAATCCTCAAAGCCACCAGGATACCCACCAAGCACACAATCATGACAATACTCATGGGTATCGAAATAACATCCAACGATATTAGAAGAGGTCCTAGAATATAGGGCCCAACAACGGAGGTGTGCCGTCACCGTATAACCCACCACCTCCTGAAAACCGTCTCGTTGACAAAGTTTTCTTGGTTGAGGCCACCATGTCAAGATGGTGCAGACTTCATAATACCAATCAACATTCAAAACTCCAATATCATGAATTTCAAGTAGCTGCTGATATTTTAAAAAGAGAAATAAAGAACACACAGGCTACTCAGAATCCTCCAACTACTCGATATGAAATAGTCCCAGTACCACGCTACGACCAGGCACTGATCATCAAGAATTTCAATTCCCCACCTAAGTTCCGGAGCTACACGCCGCAACCAATCAATCACAGATTTCCACCTGCTTCGGCAAATGGCCCTATGGGGGCGCCAGAATATCAAGCACCAGAAGCTCAAGTATATTCAGAAGCTCAGGCCACATATTCAGAAGAGCCTCTTGACCAAGTTAACTACGTTTTTCCACCTCTCAATAACAGTGTTTTGGTAGAAGAAAGAAGAGAGGTGCAGGCATTTCAATCATCTAGAGGAGGAGCTCCCAAAGTGTATCAGAGGAATCCAAACCAACAGCGTGAGCCTCTGACATCATCAATACCTCCAAACAATTTCACAACTCCCCCGAATCCCAATGCAAGCAACAACCCGAGTTTACCTAAAGATTCTTCAGAATACAGGCAACAGAACATAACGCAAGGAAGAAGCAGACAACAAACCATCCAGCAACCTGTTCACCAAATGCAACGCCCACAAAAGGAGAATCTTCCAAGAGAAGATGTGAAGAGGTTAAGTTCTTATGTACTGGAAGAAGTCAAGAAAATGAAAGTCAGACTTCCTTTGTATGAATTGATGAAGATTTCAGAGGTCAGAGATACCATTTTGGGAAGCTTGTATGAAACGCCTGTTGTGAGGAATACTTCTCAGGAAGTACCTAGTTCATCAAGGAATCCTCCCGTCAACACGCAGTCTCGTCCTATGTAGAACGCAAATGTAGTAGAAGAGGCGCCTTACACATCATTTCACACTTGGGAGACTCCACAACAGTCTCAAAGTTTCGTGGGGATAGTACAAGAATCTTCAAGCGGGCCTGAGAAGTCAAAGACTAAAGATAAAAGAAGAGTTCGATTCGATGTTCCTACAGAGCAAAATCATAAGCCAGAGCAAGAGCGGAACCTAAAGGAGGTCGCCCAAGATAGCCAAACTCGATTGGACAAAAAGGATGAAAAGAAGAATATTGTAACGGTTGAGGAAAGAAGAAAACCAATGGTATTTTATCAAGGGAAAGATAAACCAGCCCCATTTCTCGTATCAATTAGAATTTTCAGAAAATTGTTACACAATTGTTTGATCTATTCTAGTGCTTCCAGCAACGTCATGCCACTGAAGGTGTGCGAAAGGTTGGGTTTAGTTCCACTTCAAACCAGCAAGAAGGTAACCCAGTTGGACAAGACAGAGGTTCATGTTGTTGGAGAATTGAATAACATTCATATGCAGCTGGCGGCCAACCCTAGAGTGCAAAGCTGTATAGACATATCAGTGGTCGACATACCTAATGGATATGGCATGTTGCTAAGCAGAGATTGGGCAAGGAAATTGAATGGATACATTGCAACAGATTTTTCCCACATGTGGCTTCCATGGAGAGGAGTTCCAAATCAGATTAAAATTGAGAGCACACCACGGCTTAGGTTAGTGATCACTAAGTATGGTGAAGATAACGAGATTATGTTTGTGGAAACTAAGTTGGACTCGTACAAGCCCGTCAAGCAAGAAGTGTTGATGTTGCAAAGTTCAAATGAAGGGAATTTTTTAGAAGATGCAACTGCTTCCACTGAAGTTTTGGTCGAAAGTGATTCGAGTGAAAATGAAGGCGAACGAATGTTCAAAAACTTCAGGGATTTTGTTCTGAGAAGTGTGAAGCAGGAAGTTGAATTGGCAAAAGACGCCTCTATCAAGAATCTGCTACTTCTTAACTGGTGCAGAATCCACGAGGCCTTTCATTCAGAGATTACCTGTGCTATGTGCAAAGTTGCCTTAGAGCAAGTTGCAAGGCTCGCTCCGCAAGCCTCATTGCAAGAAAAGTATCAGAAGACAAATGAAGAAGATGTTTCAATAAAGAAACTTGTAAAAGATGAGAAGGTTCAGCCAGTGATCGAAGAAAAGGTTCCAGAAGCGTGCAACCAAGAAAATGCACATGTTCAGCCTCCCAACACTCTCATAGAAGATCAAGTATGGACCTTCAAGTTCGATGGATCGAAGTCAAAGAAGGGGAATGGAGCAGGATTTGAGCTAGTTAGCCCAACCGGAGAAGCATATTTGGGTGCCTACAGACTCCAATTTTCATGCACCAATAATGTTACTGAGTATGAGTCTTTGATTCATGGTTTGATCCTTGCAATCCAAAAGGGAGCCAAGATTGTGCACGCCTTCGGAGACTCTGACATAGTGGTCAGACAAGTGAGGAAACAGTATGCTTGTCACGATAAAAGGCTCAATCGCTACCGTAACAGAGTATGGGACTTGATAGAGAGCTTTGATGCTTTCAATATCAAGCAAGTCTACAGGTCCAAGAACCTCATTGCTAATTCTCTTGCACAAGCTGCTAGTTCGTTGGAACCTCTGGCTATGGAAGGATTGAAGAAGTTTACCGTGGAGCTAGTCTCAAACCCATCAATTCTAGACAATATACAAAATTTTCAAGTGTTCGATGACGATAAACAAATTCTAGATTTTCTAACATGTTCCGATGTATTTGAAGCACAAATTATTGATGAGGAAGAAACTGAAGAAGTTGAGTATGACGCTGAAGGAATTCTAAATTTGAAGACAAATGTTATCCCCAAAGGGATGGTTGAATTAGAAAGGTTGTTTGATCCCGATAAGTTGAGCAGAAAGCAGAGCACCCAAGGACCTTTACTGACACCCAAGGCAGATATCACATTTATGAGAAAGAGATTCTCGCAGTAAAAAATGGATTAGATAAATTTAAGATTTTTCTTAAGCCAGTTCATTTTACTGTGAGAACTGACAGTCAAGCTATGAGGAGCCTGCTGAAAAAGAAACCCAACAAAGATATAGCTCAAGGTAGAGTGGCAAGATGGTATTTTGAATTTCTCAGTTTTGATTTTGATATTGAATGGATCAAAGGAGAAAATAACCCTCTTGCAGATTCTCTAACCAGAGAAATGGCCGGCTTTATATACACTGATCTTGAAATACTATCTCCAAATTGGTATAGATCAGATGGAACAGGAATGTACATGGTACATGTTGATAGAGATGTCATATCTCTCCCCTCTCTTCCAAAAGAAATAGTGATTACTTTATTAGAATCTTATTTCTTAAATAAATGGTTCAAAAATCTCCAGAACTTGATCACATACCATCACCAGTCCCTGGTCGATCCTGATGAAGAAGTTGAATTTAAAGAAACATTTGGATTAACCACGGCCCCAATAAAATTCTGGTGTGGTAGAAGTGCTATTCATCTGAGGATCAAAGGTCTCTTTGGGATGAACTGGTCTAAAGCCAGTAAAATGAATATTTTAAAGGCAATAAAATTTGGGTTGATAACTCGAATTACTTTTGACCAAGACACCTTTGAAGACTATGCAGATTTAATTGGTGCAAGATTTAATGCTGATATGGAAGAATTCTTTAACCTTTTATATCCAAATTTAAATCATAAGATTTGTAATGATCTAACTCATTATTTAATGTGTTATCCAAGATCAGGTTACAGATTCCCAAGGTTGGAATTCTATCCTCTCAGACAGCAGTGGAAAGCACAAGTAAAGATCCACAATATGGAGATACATCTGCAGCCAGCATTGACGATTTCTAGGCTTGAACAAGACATTGCTTATTCACAAGATTATATGGTTCAAGTTGATCATGTCTTCAATGAAAGGAATGAAGATTGGGGACGAGTCTTTGAAGAACTACCTGATGATCTCTTAGATCCCATTCCGTTCTAATTTTTGTTAGCACAAGGGCTTGTCTGTGCCGTGATGTCACCCACGTTAAGATTGTGACAATAGGAAGCAACCCTATACAAAAAGCAAGAACCCCATAGTGACTTTTGGGTGTAAAGTCGGCATGTACGTGACATGTGTCTTAATCACGATTGTCTACTTTTTCTGTTCATGCCTTTATTCATGGCTACGAAAAAGTTTGTCGGTTGGTTCTTATCCATGTTCATGCATTTACCTTTTTAGGGTTGCTACGGATAAGATGCTCTTACGTGTCTCTTTTCTATTGACGGAATTCAAATTTTGTAAATTTGAAGGTAAAAGCTTTGCTTTGGTGGAATCAGTCTCTTCCTATAAGAGGACCCCAAAGACGCCTTCAAAACACAACAAGTTAGATCAGAGTTCCAGTTTTTAGTTTTGAGTCTAGGCTATCAGACTTATGCTCTCTCCTGCGCTTAGAGCGATCTGGATGATCAGAATCTGAATATTGTATTATGAATCAAGATTTGAGTTTTGAATGCAAGATTGCTTTATTTATTTTCTTTATCGTGTGTTTTTTCAGTGTGATCGGCTTTGGCATATATCATTTCACTTCTTAATTGTCTTTTTGTAATCCGCATCAAATTGGTATCAGAGCCTAGTTTGATAATGCCCGATATTGAATCACAAATTCAGGATACTTTCAGACAAGTTTATTGTCCATCAGGAATTAGTTTGTTTGTCAAAATTGCTTGCATAATTATTGTTTTCATCTTGGCATTAGTTTGGGTCTTAGAAAAGGCATTGCCCCATTGAGTTAATCTGAAGAGTTCATAAAAGAGTGACGTCCAGAAAAGGAAGAAGCTATCACCAGTAGCTGTGGACCCGCAGTAAGACCGTAAATCCCTGTTGAGCCGAAGGATAGGCGTTAAGGGTGAGCAGTGAGTCGGAAATTGTAGCAGTGAACGGATTTAAGGCGATTCCAAGTAAGTTCTAAATCTCTATAATGGCTAGTCAGCGCTCAATGAATGCAAGTGGATCTCTTTCTAGTGTTATTCATAACTACTTCCAAGATAAAGATGAGTTAGTAGATAATAATGGCAATTTCAAATTCCCTGATATAAAGATTTCGGATCTTTATCCTGAGAAAGGCATTAAGGCAAGAACTATGAATAGTGTAAGACAATCAGAAATCAACTTAAGCGTTTCTGGTGTTGGTATATGTCCAGTCTATCTTCCATTCTTATTACCTGAAGACATAAAGCGATGGAAAGAAAAAGGCTTTTTTCATGTTCATTTTTCGTTGGTAGATATAATTCTACATCCCCATTTTAATTTCGATATAGGTGCTGAATATTTTGGAACTCTCATAGATACTCGTTGTAGAATATGGGATCAGGCAGTGATAAGTCAATTCAGAGGAAGATTCGTAAAATCTTCTGATGAACAAAAGGGTGGTGATGCACTGTTATCTGTTAGACCGAACTTCACCATAAACCTTGATGACAAGTATGTCCAATCTGCTTTCTGCCTCCTCTTACAAGTTAAAGGTGTTGTTTTACAACCCGACTCTGTATATGCTACTATAGGTGGTAGATGTGTGTATAGATTACTTAATACCATTTTTCCTCCTTCAAATTTTCCTGCGGGGGTAAGTTATACTGAAGCAAATTCAAATGTAGATGATTATGGTAGACATATAGATGCAACTGGATTTGATATAGGATTCCCTGTTATAGAAACCCTTATCAATCAAACCCAGCCCAAATTCCAAAAACTTCCAACGTCTTCCCAAAGTTTCCTATCCGGAAAACCCAGACAGCAAAGTCGAAGACTGGCAAGTATAGATTTGCATACGCTACCTGATGAATCATTGTTTATACAACCAGAAGCTTCATCTAGTGGATCTTCCTCTAGATTACCCAGATCTTATTCTTTGTCCCGCAATTTTCCTAGTACTTCTAACAAACCATTCATTGACTATAACCCTGAAGAGTCAATAGGTCCTAACCTTAACCAGTTCCCCCTTTATAAACAACCATCTGATATTCCACGTCTCTCCAGAACATTATCTTCTGATCTTAGTTCAGATCCTGAACTTATAAACCAACTTGCTAGACAAGTTAGTAAAAGACTTTCTTTGACTTCAAAGAATGATCAGCAATCAGATCAGAAAGGTAAAGGAATCAAGCTTACAAAGATGAATGAAAGAAGCTGTATGCTTAGAGAAAAGCTCCCGAAGTCTAAACTTCCAAGAGCAAACTCAGAGAAGAGACATAAATACAAGATGGAATTAAATCATCAGGAACAGGAGATCACAAGCTATGAACCAGGCAGGTGGCCTACTTCTGAGGCTTTCACAGTCTTGAATCCTGAGAAAAAATCATGGGGAAAATATGAAGCAAGACTTCATACGGACTTGGGCAAAAAGCAAAAGAGTTCTGAAGCTCAGAGAAATTGGATCTCTCAGTGGATGATTTCTGCCCAAGATAACATTGATGATATGGCAGTAGATCTAAGATACTCTGCTGAACAGTCATTAGATACTGTAACTAAATTAGATATTGTTTCTGAAGATCAGCAAAAACATTTTTCAATTCTCAAAAATGTAGAGCATTATTGTGGAACTTTGTCAAATGACATTTCCAGTGTTAATTATGATGTTACTCAAGTTCATAATAGTGTAAAGAGAACCATCTCTTCACATGAACATCAAGATAATTATCTGACACATATCTATGGAGACCAACAGGTTAATGAAACCTCTAGAAGATCAGCTCATTCTGAAAACCAGATACTTCTAGATATGGTAGCCAGAAAATTAGAAAAGGTCAGATTATATACAAAAAAAATCAGAGTAGCACAAGCTGGAAAAGATAGTTCAGAAGAAGAAATGAAAAATAAAAAGGGAAAAGAAAAAGAAATCCCATCACAAAAAGTTATGATCCAAAGAAGGAAACCCCTTCGTGAAGAAAAGGATATAACTACTTCTTCAAGAAAAGTTTCATTACGGAAAGCATCTCTACATACAAATATGCCTAAGATAAAGGAACATTCCCTAGCCACTAAAGACAAACCTGTTATTGAAAAAGATTGGCTAGAAGAATTAGGCATAGAAGAAGAACAAGATGAACCAGTCTTCATGGATGAACCTGGTTGTGCAAATAAAGAATCCAATGCTGATTCCTCAGATATACATAGTCTAACCATTTTTGACAGTGATTCTTTCTCCTCTTCTAGTGAGGATAACAATTCTTTAGATCTCTCTAACTATAAAGTTTTACAAGAGACAGAACCTTGGGAGTCAATGAAGAAACTCTCAATGGATATTGAAATGCAGGACCCAGTATCAGAAAATTTAAGGCCAGAGCAACTGCGTCCTTATGCCTCAAGTGGATATATTCTAAACATTGACAAATTGGTCAATCCTTATGAAGCTATCCGTACTTGGACAGATACTTTAGAAAATCTGTTTGATAGAAACGGTACATGGACTGATCCTGCAAAAGTTCTTTACTCTGTCAGACTCATGGCTGGCAAATTGAGAAACTGGTGGAACAATCTACCAGACATAGGCCCAATGCCTAAAGTAACTCCTACTTCCTCCACAGATCCTGTTTTAATGGATCCGACAAATATAGGAAAAGATGATATTATTCAAGCTGGTTTTGATGAATTCAAATGGTTATTAACAGATCTCTTCTGTGATAACATCTCAAATCAAGCCCTAGAAGCTAATAAGATTCTGCAATCTATGAAGCTTAAGAACTTAGCTAAGTTTGATGCTTATAATTGCATGTTCGAATCTTACATGGTAGCAGCTAATAAGATGCATGACTTAACCACCAAGCAATATTATTTAAATTCCCTTCCTTGTGGTTTAGGTGCATGGGCTCAGGATTATATTATCAGAAAAGATAATAAGCAGCTTGATGATGTGAATTTTCCTACTGTTAAGAGATTGATCAGATATAAGTTAGAGAAACAATGCCTTTTAGGTTCTCTACAAATGAATAAGGAAGAATACAATTACACATGTAATCTAAAAGAATTCTGTGATCTTCCTCCGATCAATCAGCTGAAAGATTTTCAGCAGTTAAAACAGTTCAAAAAGAATAAATGTGGAAGTAGATGTAAGTGCAGCAAATGCTCAAAGAACAAATACCATGAAGGTGAGTTTACTTTCAGAAGAAGTAAACATGGTCATTCAAGAAAAAGGAATTATAAGGCAATTCCTTATAAAAGAAGGAGATCTCATAAAACTCCTCCATTTCTATTACATAAGAAGGATCATTCTGTTCCAAAGCATATAAAATGTTTTATTTGCAAAGGACCACATTATGCTACAAATTGTCCGAAGAAATTAAATCCCGGTACAAGGATTTATGCAGTCTTTGAAAGAGACAACCCAGAATGGGAAGTGGTCAGAAGCAGCCATTTTACAGATCTTCAGCAACTCTATGAAATAGTTGAAGAAGTTCCTGAATCAAATTTCTACCACACCAGAATTTTATTGGGGCCGTAGTTAATCCAAATGTTTCTTTAAATTCAACTTCTTCATCAGGATCGACCAGGGACTAGTGATGGTATGTGATCAAGTTCTGGAGATTTCTGAACCATTTATTTAAGAAATAAGATTCTAATAAAGTAATCACTATTTCTTTTGGAAGAGAGGGGAGAGATATGACATCTCTATCAACATGTACCATGTACATTCCTGTTCCATCTGATCTATACCAATCTGGAGATAGTATTTCAAGATCAGTGTATATAGAGCCGGCCATTTCTCTGGTTAGAGAATCTGCAAGAGGGTTATTTTCTCCTTTGATCCATTCAATATCAAAATCAAAACTGAGAAATTCAAAATACCATCTTGCCACTCTACCTTGAGCTATATCTTTGTTGGGTTTCTTTTTCAGCAGGCTCCTCATAGCTTGACTGTCAGTTCTCACAGTAAAATGAACTGGCTTAAGAAAAATCTTAAATTTATCTAATCCATTTTTTACTGCGAGAATCTCTTTCTCATAAATGTGATATCTGCCTTGGGTGTCAGTAAAGGTTCCGGATCTATAACCGCAGATATTCTTTTTACCACTTTCATCTTCCTGTATCAAAACAGCTGACCAGGTGTTATCAGAAGCATCAGTATATAGAAAAAGTGGGAGTTCTAATACTGGGTTTTGTAAAGCGAGCAAAAATTGACATTTTGCTTTAATCCTTTGGACTGCTTCTGTTGCATTATCAGACCATCCTTGCTGACCTTCTTTGATATGAGTTTGTATCAATCTTCTATCTTCAGCCAATCCTTTATAAAAAGGGGAAATATAATTCAAGCATCCCAGAAACCTTTGAATTTGTTTCTTATTCTGTAGTATATCTGGAAATTCTTGAATCCTTTGCAATATGTGGGGCTGAAGTAAGATCTTACCATTACTCATATGTAGACCAAGAAAATCTATTTGGTCTTGACCTATAACCAATTTCTTTGCGGTCAGGCATATCCCATGCTTTTGTATGGCTGTGAATAAGGCTTCTAAATGCTGCAGGTGAAGATCAATTGAATCAGAAAATATTAAAATGTCATCAATATAAACAGCACAAAAATCTTTTAAATTTCTTAATGCCTGGTCCATTCGCCTTTGAAAATAAGCTGGCGCAGTGCATAGACCGAAAGGCATTACATTCCATTCAAATAATCCTTGAGGAACTGAGAATGCTGTTTTATATCTATCTGATTCTTTAACCTTGATTTGCCAAAAACCTGACTTGCAGTCGAATTTTGAGAAAACCTTTTTATTGGCAGCCCTTCTGATAAGATCAGTGCTAAAAGGGATAGGATAATTAAATGGTAAGATAATATCATTGAGAGGTTTATAATTTATACACAACCTCTTCTTTCCTCTGATCTGCTCTGCTCTCTTGTTAACTAAAAATGTTGGGCAAGCAAAGGGGCTTTTGCTTGGACGGATGAAGAGTCCATCTAATAATTCTTTCAGCTGCTCATCCATTTCTGAGGTTTCTGTAGGGCTCATAAGATAAGCAGGTTCATGGGGAATTACTGACATGCATTCTGGCCTTATCTGAATTTCACAATCTTCATGTTCTTGAGACCAGAATTGTACTGGATTAAGACTACAGCAGTTCTTCTCAAACTTTTGCTTTACTTTGAGAAAGATATCTGTATCTTTTTCTGCTACTTCTTTTACTGATTCTTTCTTTTTCCTGCTATTGTCAAATTTATGATTAACAATTTTGAGAGCAGGTATTTCTAACTGGCCATCTTCATGCCTGAGGGCAATCTTATATTTCCAGAATTGAAGAGGTTCATACTTCGTTAGAAATAAGAATCCTAGAAGAACATCATCTTCTAAATCATTATACTCAATGAAATCAGTAATGAAAGTTTTACCCATGATTTCTATATGGACGTCTTGTGCATATCTTCCCATGTTGATTCTTTCACCATTAATAGCGTAGCTTTGTGGAATATCTTTTCTTTCTTTCCAGTAATTCTAGAGCACGTTGAAAGAGAGAAAGGAAATGATGAAAAGGGTAATACTGAAGAAGGAAAAGGCAGTGAAGAAGAAGAAAAAGATAATCCAAAAGAAGAGCAAAATGAAAATGGAAAAGATGGAAATGATGAAGAAGATAGTAGGAATAAAGATAAAGATGAAAATAAAAAGGAAGAAAAGAAGGAGGAAACAGTATGCTTGTCACGATAAAAGGCTCAATCGCTACCGTAACAGAGTATGGGACTTGATAGAGAGCTTTGATGCTTTCAATATCAAGCAAGTCTACAGGTCCAAGAACCTCATTGCTAATTCTCTTGCACAAGCTGCTAGTTCGTTGGAACCTCTGGCTATGGAAGGATTGAAGAAGTTTACCGTGGAGCTAGTCTCAAACCCATCAATTCTAGACAATATACAAAATTTTCAAGTGTTCGATGACGATAAACAAATTCTAGATTTTCTAACATGTTCCGATGTATTTGAAGCACAAATTATTGATGAGGAAGAAACTGAAGAAGTTGAGTACGACGCTGAAGGAATTCTAAATTTGAAGACAAATGTTATCCCCAAAGGGATGGTTGAATTAGAAAGGTTGTTTGATCCCGATAAGTTGAGCAGAAAGCAGAGCACCCAAGGAGATGAATGCAAAGCTGTTAATATGGGGACTGAAGAACAAATAAAGAATGTTTTTATTGGCAAAGTCTGTACCCCAAAGGAAAGAGAGGGTATCGTACGAGCATTGAAGGAATTCTCAGATGTGATAGCCTGGGGCTATGATGATTTAAAGACATATGACACTTCTTTGATCACGCAGACAATCCCTTTGAAGTCGGGAAGCAAGCCATTTTGGCAAAGGCAGAGGCCTACGAACCGATTATTAGAACCATTGATCTATCAAGAAGTCAAGAAGCTTCTTTCTGCTCGTATTATCTTTCTAGTGAGGCACTCCACGTGGGTCGCCAATCTAGTACCAATCAGAAAGAAGAATGGCGAGATAAGGCTGTGTGTGGATTTTCGCAATTTGAATAGGGCTTCTGAGAAAGATAACTATTTGTTGCCCTCATTAGATGAAGTGTTGCAGATTGTAAATGGTTCCCAAATGATGTCCTTTTTGGACGGCTATTTAGGCTACAATCAAGTGATGGTTGAAGAAGCAGACCGATTGAAAACAGCTTTCACCACCAAGTGGGGAACCTTCACATTCAGGAGGATACCCTTTGGCTTGATCAACGTGGGAGCCACCTTCCAGCGGGCTATGGATATTGCCTTCTGAGATTTGGTGGGAAAATGCATAATCATATATATGGATGACCTAACCGTGTTTTCAAAGAGATGGAGGAGCTCCTTAATAGAATAAGTGGGTCACCTAAGAGGAAAAGAGCCAGAAAATACTCCAGGTTTGAAACAAATGAGTCCGGTTCCCACACTCTTCATGTTGTGGTTCCAAGGGAAGAATGTGATCGAGATGAAGCAATGTGTGAGAATTACATGATCACTACAGTTGAACTAGGACGTCCTACTAGAGCAAAACTGATTCAGGAAGCTGAAAACTCCTTCCAGGCATTGAAGGATAGACTGCTTCAGAAAGGAGAAAAATACAAGAGGCTAAAGAAGGAGCATAAGGCGTTAATTGGCTATGTACAGCATCTAGCACGTCCATGTGCTCAAGAAATCTAGCGGTGGAACTTTCAGTTGAGCTTCCACGAGAGTCAGTTAGTGGGCTCGAAGAAATGAAGAAAGCAATTCAGGAAGCAGATAAGTGGGTTGGCGGTGTTCGTGTTGAGGCTGAGAGATTCATTGAGGATCTTGTCTCCTCTTTCCAGCATGCCTCCAGCATCCTCACTCGTATGGAAAACATTGAATAGGCATGGAGTGATACTCACATTTTTCATGACAAAACTATTCCACACCTAGCTGCTCTGATGCATATGCCAGTGAAGACTTTGATTGAGGGAGGGGTAATTCAAGCTGGAGATAGGTATGATTTTCTCGGCTGGTATTATATAGCATTCACCGGCTAAGGTTTCTTCAAAATGGCATGAGTAGAATCAGCCAAAGTCAGGAAGACCATGGGGAACATTTGAGAAGGCATCTTCAAAACGTTGGAGGCATTGTTCACAAGACGACTAGCTCCTGAGGAGGTGGCAGTGGATGGCTTGAAGGGCAGGCTGCACCCATTCTTCCTTAAAGTAAGAACGTTTGCTCAAGTGGATTTTGGAAATGTTTCCACTTTCTCCACCATTGTTCAGAGTACTCAGGAATCCATCGAGGCCTGGAGAAAATCTTGTATCCGGCAGGAGCAAACAATTGCCATCCTCGAGTTTTAGCTTAATCTCACTCCAGCCATTTCAGAACAGGAAGTTAATGCAGTGCTGGCCCGGTTTGTTGCTTTCGCGATTAGAGAGAACAATGGTCCGGGTGATCCCATAATAGTGGTTTACAATTTTTGGCCAAACTGGACACTGAAATTATTATTTTTAACTAAATCTTCACATTCGGGCACCTATAGCGGCTAAACTGTGAGGAATTTGAAGATGGTGAAAACTAGAGTCTCATCAAATTTTGTCTCTAGATTCTAAAATATTTTTGCAAAATTTTGGAATCAAATTGCACTTTTTCCATCTCCACGAAAATTGATTTTTCAAAACAACATTTTTAAAAGTATTTCAACGATAATGCATAACTTTTTTTCCATGAAGGATAAAATTCTAATTTTTTCAAATTTAGATTTGTAACTCGATATCCAATGCTTCCACTTGGTTATATAGTTTTCTATTGAATATTTTTTCCTTAATCAAGTTTCAAAGTCAAACTAATTACAATTTAACATAACCATAACGCGTAACTTTTTTTGTATATGTCAAAATTTTATTTTATTTTTTGTTGGATCAAGGACTTCAATATCCGTGCACTCATATTTTTCAATTTTTTTAATAATCTTCTATTTTTCCACATGTGAAGAACAAAGAAATTCATTTTCGATGAAAAACCTATGTTTAATAAAACTTAAAAACAAATACATAACAAAACCAAAACATATTAAAATTATATTCATTGGATAGCTTGTTCTGAGGAATACCATAATCATTTGAAATAAATTTTAAATGAATTCATTTGATCCCCCAAAAGCTAAATCAAAAGTGATTTTTTATCAGCATTTTGATAGGTGTAAAGGAGACGCATTTATAGGTATGGTTTAAACCTAGCGAGGTTCTATCCAAGGGGGTTTGATCTAAGGCGATTTGATCAAACCCTCTTCAATTGGAATCCTTAAAATGGAACTTTTTAAGGCTTAAATCATTATATTTTCTAAAAATATGTGATTTCAGCTAAAATCCGTTCCTCTCAGGAATTGTAAACCACTATTATGACAGCACCTGGGAACAGGATCTTCGACGAGAATCTTCTGGAAGGGTAGTGGGCATTAATTGCCCATAGTGGTCAAAGGAGGAATCTGTCATTTTGTGCTCATTTATTGCACCACTCCTCCACCTTCTGGTGGTTATTAGGGCAGAATCTAGTCTAGGGCTGGATCTGAGCTGTCCATTGTAATTCGATCTGAGTCGTCCATTGAGATTGGCCAGCTATATAAAGGGGACTCCCCCTCATTTGTAATTCATTACATCATAGATAGACAGACAGAGTAGACATTCTGATAGAGCAGAGAGATAGCTTAGCATTAGTTTGTTAGCATAGTTTGAAGAAGGAAAGTTTTCCTTTGAAAGCTTTGTAAGAAATTGTTGTGAACACTCTCCCAATATAAAGAGTTATCATTGATAATGGTTTCATCTTTTGTTGTGAGTAGCTAGCGAGGTTTCTTCGTCCTTCTACTTCAGTAGGACTTAAAGTAGAGTAATTTTCATTTTTATGCACGTAGATAGTTGTGGATTGTGTTGATTGATTAAAGCAACTTCGTTTAATCCATACCACTAGCAAGCTTGTTGATGGTAAGTTTTCCTTGTGTGGTCGACTGGAATACCTTTTAAACTTAACTTCAATCATGATTCATGTGTTGGCATGCATCGTTGTGATGGTGTTATCATGTTGAATTGTGATTTGAAAACTTCTTGCTTCTCCTTTGAAGATTGCACTGACTTTGTAGAAGTTGTCCAACGCGAGGCAAATCAAAGTCTGGTTGAAGCCTGCTGCAGGTGATCCCACGTCTCGCTCTTAAATAGGACTCAAATTTTCTAATCCCTGCAGCCATTCAATTCAATATATTTCTGGTTAGTATTAGGAAACTCGTACCTCATTGCCAAATCATTCGCATCACGTGAAAATCCTCTTTATCATTAGCCTGTTGTCTGCTGCATCGTAAACTTGTGAACAATTGTGTAAGTCCCCTCGTGATACCAACAAAATCACAACGAACCAACTGAGGCTATCCACTGCATAGAAGGAACCTTGGAGTTGAACACATGATCTCTCTCACAATCTTAGCATGTGGAATACTTTGATCAAGAGAGAATAGGGTAGTCGTTGGACACTTCATTCTGCTGTTTGGTGTAGGTCACAAAACACACATCAACAGGTAGTATTTTGATATTGTATATTTCAATGTTGAATTGAATTTGTGGGTTCTATAACTCATCTACAATGAAGATTTATAGTTAGATTTAATTAATCTATAAAGCTAAGTATCACTATTTAGCCATTCTTGTTTAGCCGATTGTCAATCGTCTTTTGGGGTCAAATAAGATTGTTTATTTATTTACATAAAAAAAATTTAGAGGTTTATTGGTTTCACATTGATCATTCATGCTGGCAAAGTCTAAATCCCTAGTTTCTCAAAATTGCCCTACTACTGAGTTTCTCAAAACTACCCTGGCTACACTTGGCAGGAACTATGCTGCACTAGAACTCTTGTTACATTTAGGATTGAACTTATGTTTGGGGATTGAGCTTTTGAAAAGGTTGAGTGTTGGTGATACATGAATGAGATTTTTGTATCCTTGCAGACTCACCTCTTGGATCTTGCTACCAAAGTACTATCCTCCTTGCCTCCGCTAAAATGGGAGCTATGGGACGAGATATGGCGCAGCTGTTTAATGGAGAAGGCAAAATAAATGTTGTAGGATATACACAAAATGGATTTATTTTAAAGGATTTAGAAACTTAAAAGCAAATGCAATTGGTAGGGTAAATCCAAATTCCACATCCTTTATTGGCATCCTCACCGCTTGTGCCAAAATGAGAACTATGGAACAACGCGTGGACATCCATCAAAGCATAAAAGATAGAGGAGTTTTGTCAGACGTTGTAGCTGCAAGTGCCTTGGTAAAAATGCATGCAAAACGTGGAAGTATTGATGAAGTTTAGAACCGTTGAGGGCTTTTGAAATAGAGAGTTCAACATTATGATTATTATTTCATGTATAAAACACGAAATGTTGATAGGGAGGAAAACATGGGTGAACTTTCATTATCTTCATCAGATTTGTTAAATAAAATCTCATCTCTTCCAGAAGTTAATCAGACGGAGAATTATCTATCATTTGATTAGCTAGCGGTAAATGGATGCCCTACTAGAGTTGGTTTGTCTCCACATATAGACACACATTATGCATTTAATGGAGGCATAATTTCTCTTTCATTGGATGACCCTTGTGTAATGGAGTTTAGAAAGTACACAAGTGAAGGTTGGTTTCCTCTAAGGAAATGATGATGTTCATGGACAATTAGGTGTTGATATGAATTATACAATGGGTAATATGAAGCTTCATTACTCCCAATTGGCTAGCTTGACTCCAGTATCTCTCATCAAGTGCTTTGTTATCCTACGGATTTAGTAAAAGAGCCCCGACTTTAGATGATGTCTCATTCGAAATAGCACACCATGGATTCTATTGTATAGCTGTATTGTATGGTCTCGAAATAAAAATGGTGATTCAAGATGTTTGTGGGTGTCATGACATGAAATTATGGGCATGGTTAAAGAAGTCGGTTCAAGTGTGTTTCACTTCAAAGTTGTTGATTACATAGGTGTGGGTACATGTAATGACTGCCCCCTTTTTTTTTCTTTTTTCTGTTTGCTGATTGGAAGTGTTTTGCAATGTTTGTTTTGTTTTCAAGTGCCATACATTGTCTCATTCATAATTGATAAATAGAAAACATGGAGTACAGGGAAACATAAATAAACTTGCTTGCAAAGAAGAACTTTCAGATTATATTTTCTGATATCATAACAGAAATTTTCTGAGTTTTACAAATGTATATCAGATTTAGAAAATAATAGTTCAGACTTGTGAAAGAGATTCAATCAACAACATTAAGTCTTCAAACTTGCCTAATTCTTCAACAACAAAATAGACCAACAAGCCCTCGTTATCTTCAATGCCAATGACCACACCTTCAGCCCCAACGATGGCAGAAAAAAGGCTCAATAACAGCAGACCTGAAATTGGGAGTTCACCTCAAAAAGGGTGCCACCTGGAGAAGGGCGACTTGCTCCAATAAATTAGAATTTTACCAATAAAATCGTATGAACATATGCTATGGGACGCCTAAATGAGGAGCTTTTGATAAACCAATACCCAGAACTTAAAACCAAGCCAATATGAAGTTATGATCAAATCTCCAACTTCAGCCCTGGACATGAAATGCTCAGAAATTCACTATAAACTGCTTCAAAACCCCAAAATCCTCCTTGAAACTCAACACCATAACCAGACCCTTCAAAGCCAAGCTCATACTCACCAAACCAATAAGCAACACTTAAAAAATATTCAAAAATCTTCATCTTTCAAAACCAAAATATTGAAAACTTGATTATCTGTTAAGCACCAAGGTGACCCCTTAGTGGAATCACACCCAACTGACTAGGGTAGGTCTTTCACTATCGAAACAAGCTCCTGAATGAAGAGGGTTTTCGTCCTCAACACCAAATTGTAGACCTCTGGAGAAATTCCACAAGCATCCTGTTATGCAACCAATTTCAACATGTACAAATGAGACTCAAAATGAGATCATAAAGAGTCAATGAGAAATTAGGGCAACTCAAGTTTGAAAATGCTTTCCCTCCAAAAGCAACACCCTTCTCCATTTGTTTTTTTTTAATAATTTGCCTTATACTTTAAAACATTATCAAATATTCCTCAAAGGGGCGTCCTACTCAAAAGGAAACTATTTTGCCTTATTCAGCCTTCTAAAACAATGTTAAGTTATCTCATTAGGCACCAGGGTACTTTTTGATGACCACCTACCCCCTCACTCAAATTATAAAGTTATTTTATTAAAATAACTTAAGTGATTGATTTAAAGCAAATATTAAATAACCCAACCTTAGGCTCTCCAACGTCACCATAGAAATAACACTGCCGAAGACACTATGGGCTTGGGACCAGTTTCCCGAAATAGACTTACTATAAATAGCAACTGCTAAAATTAGTAAGTACTCACCAAATATCAAACTAGCCAAAACATTAAAGCTCACTGGACAATGTCCACACACTGCCCAAATAGGAAACCCTACACTGCATTGCTGCAAGGACCAGTTACTAAATATGGTACTTACAAAAAATAGTGAGTCAAAACCAAACTAGCCCAAAGAAGGACATCAAAAATGGGGACCTCACAGTACATATGTCAATATTGTAATTGTGTGTAAGGGAATTATCCTAACCTTTAAGGAGGTTGACGAAGATGACATGCCATATTATTATAGCTCCATGGAAGAAAATAACATCCAACAGATGCAACTAAAACACATATCTTTGAAGGTAGAATGTGGATGTTAGATCGTGGTTTGAATAGGTGATTCATGGATCGAAAGAAGATACAGTGCTCACCTCAGCAAGACCAATAGCTTGTTCTTTCTTCTAAAATTCAAGTTCTAATTACCTTTTTGTAAAAGTGACTTATGTCACTTATTGTAACCAAAAGATTAGAATATGAACTTTGTTTCTAGAAAAGTGATACAAATCCTAACTAAGTAATATTATTGTATTTCAAAGGTAGTTAGAAGGTAGTTATTGAGTAATTATAGGTAGTTATGAGGATGGAAGCCTATAAATACAAGGATATTTCAAATGTAAGGGGGGACTTTTAGCAAAAGGGGAGAACTTTTGAGAAATATTCAAAGAGGTTGTATCAAGTCTTTTTGGCTTGACACTATGTACAAAAGAGTTTTTGGAATTGTATAATTTCAAGGAGATAATGAGGAATGCTTTTGGTTCGTATATTCTAAATGTATTCATGTGTTATCATTGTTGACTTCTCGTATGTTAAATCAATAATCCTTCTATGTGATTGTGCAAACCATTGGTGATCTATGTGATTGATGTAATGAAAAACATTCATATCTTGGTATCTTGGTTTGAATGTGTCGAAGAAACTTGTCTCCTTGTATGTCAAGATTTGTTACACTTCTTTCATTACTGTTGCATATCAAAACATGTGTTAAAACCCCTTTGTAATTTATCATATCCTATGAAATTCTAGTCGGTATTCTATGTCTCCCACTAGGGTTTATGTTATTCACTTTCCTTTAGTTTTACCTTTTCTCCTTTATGTGCTTTTAGGTTAAAAGTACACATAAACTACAAATACACCCATCATACGAGGGAGCTACCCCTCTCAAACGTAGAGGAAGGTTACAATTTCACAAGCAATCTCTCCAACTGTTGGAGTGTCATTGCCATTTTCCATCGGGTGAGTCAAGTATCATTTCAAGTGCCAATTTGCTTACCAACAGTGTTCTAGGCCATATTGATCAAGGTAACAATCTAGAACCTTATAGAAACAAATTTGGAACATACTCCAAAGATGAACATTCCTCCAAATATTTCTCAAAGATATCCAAGCCAATACCAAACTATGATAAATGAATAGGTGGAGAAAGAAGAAAAGGGTCTAAAGGTTCCCTTAGAACATTTGAACAAGATGATGCAACTCCATAAGATCAAACATCAAATAAGGGATGGATATATTCAATAGTTTCCTCCAAGTCTACAAGACAACACTCACAAAAAATACCTCCAATATTTATCAAGTACTCATCACACTAAGTTGTATCTAGAATATAATGAATTTACTACTAAACTATATCATTATGAGCCATATGGATGTATAAACACTAGTCTCATCAAATGCAAAAGGAGATAGAGGAAATGAAGTTTAAAAAATGTCTTTAAAACCTCACTTGATAATATAATTGTTGTCACGAGGATTGCACCCTAACCAAGTGTAAAACACAGCTATCCTGTGAAACATGGGAACATCTTCAAGTTGTGAGTTGCCTATGGTGAAGATGAACCTCCAAAGAGGGTTGGTTCCCTTGATGAACCTCCTATAAACTATTGCCTTGATCAAGAAAAGGGATAGAAGAACTGAAACTAAAAGACTTACTAACCCTCGGAGGTGATGCACCAAAAATCTTAGACTTATACCTATTGTTTCAACTCACAACTTCTCTCAAAAAATCAGCTTTACCCTATGCACAACTCAATTTTCACAAGCTTACACAACAATGTTTCATAAAAAGGTTATGTTTCAGGTTCTTGAAGAAAAACTGAAAAGTTTCACAATTACAACAATTGAAAGAAATAACACAATCCATAACTTGTATAAGTTTTGCTTATTCTAGTATAGAGTGTTTTGTAATGAGACATAAGTTAAGGATTTTGCATTCATAATCACAAAAGTCAGATCAGGTCATCCACAAAACACTTAACAAAAAAATTTTAGAGAAGGCAAATATGCTTCTTTTATTGAAATAATAACAGCTTCTGCTGATACAAATCTGAAAATACTAATTGAAACTATATGAAATTGCTACTTTATTAATCTCAAAATGAGTTGCAATCCTTCTCTTTGGCATAAGGCAGAAAGAGGAATGAAAGAACTACTTTAAAGAGCTGTATGCTTTGTCTTATAGAAGACATGTTCAGCTAACTGAGGTTGAGCCTTGTGGAAGATGCCAAGTTTGCATAATGAGTTGAATTGGATGTGAACTGGAAGTAAAAACATGCAAACTTTGGTGATGAGAGTTTGACTTGACCTCTTTGACTTCTTTGACCTTTGCATGATCCTTGAAGTGTGCCCTACTCAACTTGAACTGATCTTCTAAAAAAAGAATGAAATTGAATGGAATTGATGTCATCAATCAATTTGCATGAAGTCTTCAACTTGTTGGGCATACAAGGAAAAAAAAGTCTTTATTTTAGGATCTCAAACTACCTCAAAATGCATGATTTTAGCTTCAAACTCCTCTCAACTCTAGCGGTAACTACATGGGCTTCTTAAATAGGCCTAAACTGCTTGTAAGTGCACCAAAACTGAGTATTTAGGCCACTTGACTTGTCACTAGCTCATGAATGCCTTTGCATGATGATATGCATGTGAGGTTAACTGAGGATGACTGACTATCCATTTGTTTAGCAAAGGCTGTCCTTTCATGGTATTTCATTGAGTTGACTCATTGCCTTTAGTATCTTCTTTGCAATTTTCATAGGTATTAATGACTGTCCTTTTGTTATGAAAGCTTGGACTGTCACTATGTTTTGAAAATTAGGATTTATGATTTATGACTGTTCAAGCTTCATGAACTCTGCCCTCCAAAGACTATATTCTATGTGAATATTATGGATTGTTTTTCCTTGACATGAATCACTACCAAAGGCTCAAAACACATTCCTTTTATACCTTCCTGAGGTCTCCATGTCACTGTCAAAGAGGCTTCTATCTACACTCCATGGTTTTGATGATCTGCCCTTTTCTCTTTCCTAACCACTAGATTCTGCCCTTTTCTTATCTCTGTTATTGCATTTGTTCAATCTATGACTACAAGATTGTCTTCCTCATCCTTGTGATGACTTGGCTGTCTTGATATGACTGCCATTGCTTTCACTAAAACTCTGCCCCTTATTACATGCATCATTCTTTGATTTGACTATCCTCTTTTAAGGTTGGGTGACTGTAATGAAACCCTTGTTTCATTTGATGACTTTCCTCTAATGGAACCTTTCGCTATAGGTTTGTCCCTTGTTCCTAACTCAACCTTGACTATCTCTTCAATCTACATGTGCTTCATGGTCCTTTATGAATTTTATCTTTTTCTCATTAACTCTTGATTTATAATGACTGTCACAACTTTTTTAGCTCTCACTAAAAACCCTTCTATTGAATGGATTGTCCTAACTAGCTTGAATTGTCCTCAGTTGACTGCCATTATCTGTGATCTTTGCCTTTTGATGGAAACTCTGTCCTTTTTTTCTATTGCTCCTTTTCATTGTGTTAGTCCTTCACAGTCTACCCTCTCCCATGGCCTTGACTGTCTTTATTGTAGGTCAAAAACAATGTTTTCATCTCACCGTCAAGGGGTCTTCTCTGAAAGTTGTGCCTTTAAATGATCACAGTCATACCAATAACTCTCCCCTTTCTCATGTATGGACTGCTCTCTTTGTCTTCTAGGGGGCTGCCTCTTGGTCTTATGGGTGACTGTGACTTTCTTATTTCTATTGTAAAGTGACTATACATTGTTCATATATGCATCAACAAGGTCATTCATATGTATTTTGTGCATACCCTAAAATCATTGTAGCCCATGATACGATATTCTTCTCAGGCATTCTGTCAAAAACATAGCATGCATCTTGTACCTTTTTCCATGGCATTAAATGCCCTTAGCATGACTGTCATATAAAGGTGGTTGTTCATTCATGTTTGATCTTTGGATTTTCTAGGTTTGATCTGCTATCCTTTTATTGATTTGTCCTTATACTAAGAAGTCATAAGGTTTGAGGAAGCTACTACCATTCGACTGTCCACCTTTAAACAGTGACCGTGAATGCTTGGGAATGTCATCTTTCATCTATGAAATCCTCCAAAAATGTCTTCATTGCATCCATGTTACTTTGAAATGTTCATGGTGACTATATATTCCTTTGCCATAAATGACAATCAAAGTGTACTTACACTACCATAAATGATAGTCCTTGAAGAACTGCTCCTTCATATTGACATGGTGAATAATGCCTTCATTTACCCTTCTTCATGTGGTTGTCCTTTGATGAAGTGATGACCTCTTTGTGAGGTAAGTTGGGTAATCCTAACTTGTTATTCCTTTCAACTGTCCATACCATTATCTAACCTTTGTCCCTTACTAGTCATGGTCTTGTGCATGATACTTGAAGTTTGTATAGTAGTTGTCCTTCATTGTGAATAGACTGTCCCCCTTTTGCATGATAAGGATTGTCCTCTAAAGCTTGGGACTGTCATGATTCCTTCTCCATACCATTGAGATGATTGTGATCATGCATTGATTTCCAAACTCCTCATTTACTGTCCTTCTAGAAAACCCTGCTCTTGAGACTGCCATCTTTTGGTGTGCTTGCTCCTCATTTGATTTGACTAGGGTCTAGGGTTTCAAATCTTAGTGATCCTAAATCTCCTCAATGGTATAGGGTGTCCTTTTTAAGGTCTACAACCAGTTATGAGGACTGTCTCTTTATTGGTGGTGATATCTTGTATATGACTGTCCATGTCATTTAAACCCTTACTGTCCTCTTATCCATAAGGTGACTATTCTACACTTGTTGCCCCTACATACTTGAAAATTCATTATCTTAATCACATTGTCCTCTTCTATAAATTTTCCTCTGTCTTCTTCTCTCATGGTTGTCATACATTGAATGCATTACCATGGACTAACTGCCCCTTTCAAGACCACTTGAAGACTGCCCTAGGGATTGTTGTCCATGCTTGATCTTGACACATTCATGACTATGATTGTCATTATACATTTGAGGGTTTGCAATGAGGACCGTCATATGGATCTTTTGATGCTTTTTTGCATGGTAAAGAATGTCCTCCATGTGTCTTATGGCGACTATCAAATAACTCTGCCCTATCTTTTCTTCTTCAATTCCATCTTCCTGAGCAGGTCCCTCTTCAACTATGAAGCCCCTTGTACCAGCTCTACTATGCTTTGCCACCTTCAATTTTACACTAACCTTCTTGTCACAACCTATCCAAGAATTAGATAAATAGTAAGCCGTGAGATTGTATGTGCTTTCAGCCGGTGCTTGGAATTTGACCATGACTAACCTTGACCCACTCTTAACCTTCTCAATAGCATTCTTAACCGCTGCATTTATTTCCTTCACACTGGCTCCAGAGCCTTCCAAGGATTCTTGAATACCTTTGGAAGCAGCAGTCACTACACTAGCCTCATCCATGAAATTGATCATCAAGCAATAGCCAATAGTTTTCTTGGTTTTAAACAACAGCTTTGCAACCAATATTCAAGTTTTGCATCATTTTCTTGGAAATTGTTTATTGTTTCCCCACAGATGCATATGAACATCCTTTTCAACAATCATGCTTTCAAGCATGGTGAGGAGACTAACTTGTGACAATGCTTCAATGAGGAAAGTCTGTTTTTCCTGTTCCATTTCCAAAAGTTTGCTTTTTGATTCTATAAGGCATTCCTTAGTGGAGTTGTCTTTTTCAAGTGACGTCGGATAGTTACATTCCAATGCCAAGCATTCACTGACTGAACTTGTCCAAAATTGTTGTAAACTCAAAATTTTTGAATTTAGATTTTTCTCACTCTCTATTGCAACCTCTAACTTTATATTCAGGGATTTGATTTCCTCCTACAATTGAGATTTCTCATTTTGGATGTTTTTCTTATCAACTGGCCAAGTATGAGGAAACTGTGAAGCCTTTTTCTTCTTCTTGTTTGAAAGAGTTCTAAAAGCTTTTGAAATCACAATACTCTCAAGAATTTTTTCAATACTCTCTTGATGATTAATTGCTTCTTGACCATCCTATTGTCTTTCCCTAAGACTGCCCTATTAATCTTGGCAGGTGACTGTGGCATGAACACTGAAGCTACTGTCATATGACCTTTTCTTCATGGCAGTCATAGAATTTATGACTTGTAGCCTTCTTCGTAGTCATTGTTTTCAACATGACTGTCACTTAGTTAAAAGACCTTGTCCTTTTGTGACTGCCCTATGCATTTCATTCTTTGTTCATCTTTCATCATGCTCTTTGTATCTGCCCATTACTTGGTAGGTCTTCTCTTGATTATCTTAACTTTGTTCTTTGGTGGATTTTTGGTGGATTGCACACTTTAACTCTAATTCATTATTAATATCCTCCATCATTGCAATAGTTGTAGATTGTATACTTGTCTCTCACCCCTTTGAGTTTTCTCCACCGAAAACATTGGTTTGGAGAAAGTATGGCTGACCATATCTGTCTTTTAGATCAAACGCCCTTTTGATGGTAACTGTCATGTCGAGGCAAAGGACTGTCCCATTCTTGAAATTGACTGTGATAAGTTTGCCACTATCACCCTCTATGAGACTGCCCCTTACCTTCACGTCCTTAAAAAGCTTTGGCATCTCATGAATTATGGTATTTTTCTCTTGTAATACCAAAATCTTTGTGTTTTCATTGATTCTATTTGGTGACTTGATAGATAAATCACATAGAGGTGCTGAATATTTGTCAATGAAAATAACCATTCTCTTCTCTCTTGAGGTATCTATAGAAAATGGCATCTGAGGATATAAACTTTGCTAGCATCCTCCATATTCATCTTTAGCCGTCCTGTGAGATGAAATCACTGCTGAGGGTTTTTGTTTCAAAAATTCAGAATCCCACCCATCTGTGAAGCATTACTTGTTATGAATTTTCCAGATATTTCCTTCAAGTCAGTATGTGATTCTTTTCATTGATTTGGTCGACATAATCCGTCACCCAAATCTTTACTCTGATTTGGATACTCTTCTTGAATTGATTGACATTCAGTACTTTTTTTAAAACATCCTTTTTAAAGATAACCATGACTTACTAGAACTTCATGCAGCAGATAGGGTTTTAGAGAGTCAGGAGCATACCATTTAGAACATGCACTTTTGGAGCTTTGAATGTGTGAAGAAGTGTGAATAGACTCCTGAATATCCTCTTGCAATGTGTTGCATGCCTCTGCAACATCTAACGTGGTTCTGTAACATGCTATCTTCTCGGGAAATGCATTCTCTCTCAACGCCATCATAAAAGAACTTCTCAATATTAATGAAGATAAAACCCTAATAAAACTCCCTGCTGTGTGAGCTTTCTTCAGCTTTGCATTTCCCTCCTCTATTTCCAGCGCCAGAGTTTTCTTTTTAACTTCACATGCAATTTTAGCCTTTTCTTGCTTTTGGCGTGAATGTTGAGATCTTGAGATTATGTTTTGCATTTTCAAACTTCACTAAAAACCTTACACTAGCACTTGTACCCAATGAGGGTGCAAGGGAGACGCCGATAGGAAATTAAAGAAGAAGAATTAATGAATTGTTGTAATACGCAAGTGGTTGCATTAAAATATATCTGTATAGACATGTGCATTGTATAGTACAAGAAGGTACAATCTTTTGTTGTATTTGTTCTCTATAAACAACATAATCCTTTTGAACAATTTGTAGCAAGTTTGCATAAGTCAAATTTACATAAAAGCATCTTTTTGTCTTTTTTAAAGACATGCAATGCCTAAGAAGTGAAAGACTGTTGATTAGATTTCCTTGGACAAGCACTGACAACTTTGTTGTGACCACGTGTAGAAGATTCTCCAGTAGTGATTAGCCACCTGTAGAAGCCAAAATGCTTATTTGATTAGTTTTAGTATTGATACTCTATTCAAAAAGGGGATAAAAAAAACTGTATAACTTTGAGAGAGTGTGTAATTAATTGTGCATACCTAAGCAAGTTGTTGCGAGAGAAAGTGTAGGTGAGCTTCTTCTTTCTTCCTGATAATGTTGTATGGATTTTTTTTCATTTTGGAGTAGCGATCAAAAGAGAATGAGGGCTCTATGCGAAGGCCATTTATGGATTTGACTCTAGAAATTGTTGTAAACGTAAGGCCTTGTCTTTTAGTTGTACCAATATTGATTGTGGCTTTATTTAGTGTAAGGCCTTGCGATTTGTGTATAGTGATAGCCCATGCGATGACTAGTGGTATCTGTCTATGGTTGTCATGTGTTATATTGGATGTATTGGTATAGTTTTTAGGTCCATTTCATCCCATGGTGGACCACTATAGTTATCAAATGTGACTTTGTCATGTGTTATATTGGATGTATTGGTATAGTTTTTGGGTCTGTTTCATCCCATGGTGGACCACTATAGTTATCGAATGTGACTATAACATATGTAGGCAATGTAGGTGGTTTTGATCCAACAGGGTATACAATATCTTTGACCTGTCCAAGTGATCCATTTACTAGTCTAGCTTGGGTCCATAGGTTTGTTGTAAGCATGACATGATGACATTTGCTAAGTAATAACTCTTGGGGAAGTTACTCGTCACTATGATCGACACCTAGTTTAAACTATAAATTTTCCACAAAACTAAGTGCAACATGCACATTAAGAAGTTTCAACATTTTTTTGTTGTGTAATGTTACTATATCATTTGTAGCAAATAAGTGTATCAATTGGTCAAAATCTTCTTTTTCATTCTTTGTTAGTTGCTTGGTGTGAGTTATTAGTAAGTCCCAACCATGTTTTGTCAATTCTGCATTGCGAATGTTTTGTAAATTGGTGACTAAATTGGTGACTAAATTAACTAACTTCCAACTAAATGTTTTCTAATGTTGTCCAATTGCTGATGAACTTCCATTGTAAATTGAAAAGCCTACTATTTTGGTCTACTAATTTCATGTATTCATTTAAGGACTTATATGGCATCTTAACACAAATTGGCTCTGTTGTTCTAAATAGTACTACCAAATCAAAAATATAATTACAACTCCTAAAAACAGGAGCAATTGAAAACTGCTCAATTGACATGTCAAGTTATTTAAGGTGATTTGTCCCAATGAAAAAAGAACAAGTCAAATTATTAAATGTAAAAAAAAATGTCTACATTAATATATTATATTCCTAATTATACAAGTTACTTTAAGGGCTTGATAGATAATCATTTTGTTTGGCTTATTATCCAAGTAATTTCTATAGATTTTCTTTTCATAAATTAGCTCAAAAATATTGTGCAAATCAAGTACAACAATTATTAAAAAATAAAATTGAATAATAAATTAAATAAACAATAAACTACAAAACTTGGTTAATATTATAAAAATATCTAAATGACTAAATTTTTTTACAAACTAAGAGTAGTACACACAACACTCACTAATCTACATAAACCACTAATATTTTTTGTTTGGCTTATGTTCAAATTAATATAGGTCCGGATAGTTCTAGGACTAATCAGTTTATCTTTTACTAATCTACAAAACCACTAGCTATTTGAAGTTTTGTGTATTTTACTTGTTCAAATTAATAGAAATATCTTATAAACCATTTTATTTATTTAAAAATTATTTTATTTACTCTATTAACATATAAATTTTTATTTTTATTTAAGAATATTTCATTTTATTGCATCATTTACTAAACACTTATTTTACTTTTATATGTATATTTTATTTTTGAAAAGTCATTATTCATTATTTATATATTTAAAAAATTATTTTTATAATTTTATTTTAAATATACATCCTATGTATTATAAATTTTTTTAGTAAAATAAATTATTTATTGCAAATTTAATATTTATAATTTATATTAAATGTATAGCAAAAATGAACAGCCATAATAGTATTGTTTTAACCTTTCAAAATAAAAACCAAACACTTTTCACAATTAAAAAAAAGAAATTTAATGCTCTTGAGCCATTCAAAATGAAATAAATCATTATATACAATAATACAAGTAAGAAAAAATTTCACAATTAAAAAACAAAATAATTTAATGCTCTTGAGCCACTCAAAATGAAATAATTCATTATGTACAATAATACAAGAAAACTTAACAGGTTTGGTATAAAAAATAAAAATAAAAAATCTTGTCACTGCAATAAAATATCTCTGTTAAAACACTGTGAATGCACATTATGTGAGAAAACAAAAGGAGATAAGTAATTGGTACAAATGTTGACACAAAAGTGCAATTAAATACAATAATTTCTGTAGTCAATGGATAAAAGCATGTGTGCATGGCCCCCATGTGAGTTGGGCGAGATACAAAAATATGTACATAAAAATCCTAGCTATGCATAGGTACAAGGTCAATTTCTGGATGCACGTTGATGAACCTCAGCATATCCCTTTCGGAGAAAAATTAAAAACCAATAAGACGTCCATCAACCTACAAATGACATAAACCTTTGCCAAAACCACTGACTCCATTACGAGAATCACAAGCCTAGTTTCTTTAAACTAATTAAGTCAATTACAAGTTGTTCAACCTACAGATGAAATGCGCCCATATCAATATGCTTGTCAGAGTAACCAAAAAATCAGACAACTCTAAGCCTAGATTTTCTACCTACAACTTAGGCCTTGGACAAATTTTTAGCCTCAGAACAACTTATTCAACCCGCAGATGAACTATACCCATTGTTTCAGCACACAGATTTTTTATTTATTTTTAAGATAAAGAGAGGAAATCTCATTTTCTCCAATCTAAAAATTGAAATATCAAGCATACAATTCAGAATCAAAAACTACACCAAACAATTTACAATGGTGCTTTTTCCTGCTCTCCGTTTTTCGCTCTTCCTCTGCAACTGATTTGAAATCTGAGTTTTCTACGATGTACGCTTCCCTAAATTGGGCCCGCAGAAATCTTCCTATGCAGTGGCGGTGGTGGACAACAGAACTGAACCCTCAAACCAAATTTTATTGTGAACTGATGGAAAACACAACCTATTTATAGGCGGAGGCGATGATGGAGGGTGGGTGATCTTCTTGACATAGAAGATATCTGCTCGATTTAGTTTTAATGAGATTAGACTGAAAAAATGATTTGCACCATGGAGTGTTTGGGACGATGGAGTGCCTGAATTATATTTGCATTCAATGAAGCCACTGCCTTGGCTCCACGTCCTCCTTGCTTATCTTCAAAAGTAACCTCAGACCATTAGGGACAATCATTATCTCCTTGTTCTGTACATAGCCAGCAATCATACCTGCAGACAGAGGTGATCAAGTCACTGAGACGACAGCTACTATCATTAAAGATGAGCCAACCCTAGCTATCATAGTATTGTTTACCCGTCACCGTAGTTGCTCTTCAATTCTTCCTGCGCAGCCTGAGCACCTAAGAGGGTGGTTTAGCGGTGGTGAAGTAGTTTGCAGGCCATGTGAGACAGGATTTCCGATGGGCTGTGGACTGGCAAGTCCACAATTAAAAGCCTATCGGCTAATTACTCAAACTTAGGATCACAACACACTTTTTTCAAGAAATAATTGTTTAAGACAAAATATTAAAGCAAAAATGTTTTAAAATAATTACCAAAAATACAAAATGGACTACAATAACACTAAGATTCAAATGATAATATTGTATCTCATCAAAGGTATCCACACTAGATGCCTAAGTGTGTACATCAATTGAAGGAACAATAGGAGAAAAATATGAGAAGGTTTACACTTGACATTGATGATCCACTTCCCCAACTAGAACAATATCTCTATATACAAATCTTAAATAACCACTTTATATAGTTTAAAATAACACTCTTCCTTTCTCCACCATGTGATATATAATAAATATAAAGTATATTATTTGAAAATAATGACACACAAAGAACATCATTAAACAATCCCTATTCCATGTTAGTAGATCCTTTCACACACACATACACACATATATGTTATTAGCCATCAGGATGTGTGGTGATGAAAAAGGATCAAATGAAGAGAATATACAATGTGATGAATCCATATGATGTAAAACTCTAGAATCAAGGATCCATCAACTTGAATCGGAATTTGTAACTATAAAAACTAGTTTCCCCTTATGTATTTTTTACTTTGAATGAGAAGAAGATAATGAACCCCCTAACATAGTTGAAGGGAAATTGATTTGATTCTTCATTAGAAGATGTTTCAACTCATCAATCTATTTTAGATAACATAGTTGTTTATCGTGTCATGGCTTATGTTACACTCCGTTGTGCTACTACTTATTTACTTTTACCTAGTTGGGTGAAAATGCTTGAAATGAGTGTATTTATGTTTTATGTGCTTTGGAAACATGATGAATAAATGTTGTATCAATTTGATGCTATGAAATGATTCTCATTAAGAAATATTAGATGGAAATGAATGTTTTATTTTCAACTAACTACTATTGCAATGTAATAAGTTGGATGCAAGAATTGATTCAAGCCTCCTGAAGAGAGGGGAATTATCACTCAGGGAGAAGAACTTGGTCTGGTAACCTTTGATAAAAGATCTAAACTAAGCTTTCACACACACACACACACTTCTAGTTTGGTCAAGTCAGGATATTAGTGGGGAATAGTAAGTTGTCTTTAGTCTTGCTTGTATATTTGTGAATGTTCTTGTTTACAAGTATAACGATGTTGAGTCTCTTTGTGATGAGTGATTTTTTGTTATGTGTACTTTGGAATCGATATATAATATATGTGTGTGTGTGTGTGAACAATAAACTCATACACATGAGTAATTACATGCATGGGTATATGAAGATAGACGTATCAACACATTCATGAGTGGATTACCCATATGCATGGGAATATTGATCGGACAAGATGACATATATATACATACCATGTATATATGTCGATCAATATAAGCATATTAATCTTTGATTCTATATCGAAAGTATATATATATAAATATATATAGTATACGATTTTATATATGTATATATGTATATTAACATACGTGTATGTATTGGCGTAATGGAAATGTCCATACAAGTATATATATATATAGATATGTATGTGTATATATATGAAAATATATACACATACATTATTAAGTGAACTAAGAGGATACATATGAGTATCCATATATCGAATGATACAATTCTTTTTACCTTTGAATTATGAATATATATATATATATAATATACTTATATACATAATAAAATTGAGGTGTGTGTGTGTATATATATAAATATATATATAAAGTAATAGTTAATATAGGCGTTGAATTATTTTATAAGCGCATAGTATTGTAAACTTAGCTTATGCTAAGAATAGCGCTTAGCATTTTGCTATGGAAATAGCCCTAGAGTGCACAGTGCATGAATATAAATTTGAATGATGTTTTAAACATTTTAAAGTTTTGTGATAAAATGTAGACAACGCTATGTATAAAGCGCACGTATGATATCATTGTCTTCCAACGTGTAAACTTAATTTGTCGTGACTTTGTCAAACAAAGCAATATTAATAACCATGCTCAAAATGTTTGTCAACCAAGTCAATTAGTAAACATCGACCCATATTTTATGGCACAAAAAGTAGAATGTGGCGCCAACTAATAACAGTATGAACTAAATAGAAGTTTATTACTCTTTATGAATTCCCTGAATTTGAAGCCTTTTGTAAAATGCAAATTTGGTCAAGCACTCAGTTATGCCAAGTAAGTCAACTATAGGGAGCAGATACCTTACATCTCTGATTATCTTTCTTGTTGTTCCTGAGAAGTGTGACTTATTCTTTTTGGTTGCATATGTGTTTGCTCTGCACTGAATTTAGTTGTCACCTTTTATTTGATTTGTTGAGTCGAATCATTGGAGCTGAGAAGTGTCAATTCTCATGCCCTATTTCTAGCCATAAGTTGCTGATTTTTGTGTATAAATAGAGGAGTTAGCTACCCCATTTGGACGCATCATTTTGTTGCTATCTTGTTGTGAAATTTTTGAGTTATTGTAATTTGGTTTTCTGAGTTGTGAGTGAAATATATTTTGAGATATTTGAGAGAGGTTTTTAGAGAGGAAGTATTGAGTGAATTGGAGGAAAGTTAATTGGGAATTGCTATTAAGGCTTGAAGGCTATGTTGGGAATCTGAATCGATCAATTGGAGCATTGCAAGAATAGGCATGTTGATTCCTACTCTTTATACTTGTTTAATATTTTTGAAAAAGATTGTGAGTCTTTGTCTGATTTGTTTGGAATGATAGATCCATTGATTATTAGGGGAAGGTTATTTATTTCTTATATATAGAAGTGAAAGGATGATTATTGCTTTTTTGTATAGAGATATATTTTGTTTGATGTGTTTGTATGCATTCCATATTAAGGAATGGGTGGACATAGGGGGTATAAAATACTACATAACAGTTATAGTTTATGTAGCTAGTGGATAAACTAAATGAGTCATAGAGCTACTTAGATTTCTTCATAGATGAGATCTAGATAAATGTAGAGGTGATCGGTTATTCCTGGGGTTAGGATAATCCTTGAATGAAGGGGATAGGCTATTCATATATTATGAATGGTCATTATAAATCAAATTAGGAAGGTGGGTGAATTATTGACGTCTCTTGGAAGAGGGAATGAAATACTTTGGCCAAAGTAGTGTAATTTGTCAATGTTTACACTATTAATCACTATGATCTAGTATTACATTCTAGGTTGAGGTATGTCATATATGTATGGGTTGTAGCCACTGTGTGAAAGAACCTAGGTATGTAGGAAACAACACCAAGATCAGTGAAGTTCAATATTTATTGTGAGGTTACAAAACCAATCTCTTCGTCAGATGGTAGGGTCATCTATCTGTTTGATAGTTGTGTGGGGGACTGCAATTAGTCCAAGGTTGGAAGAAAAGCACTTGAGTGATGCTTCTCCTCGTCAGTAGGTGGCCAAGATTCAAATGGAGATTTCCAGGACTATTTGTTTCTATTGTCAACAAACTCTGCAGAGTCTTGTTCGAGTACTTGTATCCATTATGATGGAAGATTGTAAAAGAGAAATGATATCATGTTATCATATATTATGTAATATTTTACTTTGGAAAGTTGTAATACTATGTTGTAATGCAATGGAAGTTTTGGAAAGATATTTATTTCAAATGTGCATGCTAATTATATGGTTTGGAAAAGAAAAATTTTGTTGCTCATTTAGCTTAAGATGCATGATCTATTTACTTGAGGTTAAAACTTAGGAAAATTACTATGTGGAGCAATGGGCATGTTACAACTTATCACAATATGCACACTTGGGCTGCTCCTTCTTAGATTATTCTCCTTTTGTGGTATATTTATAATTTGATTGTACTCTATCTTTCTATGGTTTTTTCCTTTTATTACCTTTTCTTTTCGAGATCCCTTAATTATTTTTTCTTAGGATCACTATCCATCAAAGTATATAACTTAGAAGACATAAGGATACCCATTGAATTAAATTTCCTTGTTCTTGAATTTGAATTTTCAAAAATTTTATCAAATGTAGGCATGTTATATTCCTTCCCCATAGAAAGGTGATGAGTGTGAAAGCCAAAAAACCCTATATATTCTTTACCAAGCTTGGATATAACATTCATAATCAATTTTGTGTCCCTTTTATCAATACCACATTCCTTGAGTTGTGTTCATAGATCATTGACCTCTATGATATAATCAAGGATATTTTTAAAACTGATAGGATCAAGACTCTTGTTCATTGTCAATTTGATAAGCCTTAACCTCATTAGTTTGACCATACAAATCAACAAGCTTGTCCCAAGCCTCCTGAGGTCTATTAAACTTTTGCACATGAAATTGGAGATCAATTGAAATAAACATGTGCATAAATAACCAAGAACTTTGTCACATTCAATCATCCATAGCCTCTTTTCCTTAATATTTGTTTCTTTTGGATTAGATTCTAATATATACATAGTAAAACCTAGTGTGAAGAGACAATAATTTCAAGAGTCAACCTAAATGTGAAGATGCAAAAGACTAAGTGTTAGGGAAATAATATTTATATTTATTTTTCATAATGAAGATGATAAGATATTGAAGGGAAAAGAGCAGGGGAAACTTGTAGTTAAAAAAGGAGGAGGTTTTTTCAATTTGGTAGAGAGAGAGAACCTTAATTTAGATTTTGTAGATAGATCAAGTAAATGAATTTTTTTTTTTGAAATCTTGTCCTAAACTTTTAAGTTGGTTTATTGGTCATAATTCATTTACATTTTTAATTATGAATCAAAGCCATCAAACATTTTTCCTTCATGGTGTATTAAAATTGGTTCTTGACTACAAGAACAAGGTTGTCATCAATTTGGATCCATATCCTTGACTACATAAAAATAGAGTTAAAATAAGAATTCCTCCAATAAAATAAAATGAGACCCAATGATTTCATACACATTTAATTTTATACAAAAATAATTTCACAATCTTAGTTGTGTTATGTCTAGGGATATGATATAATTTTTATAAATAGATGGTGATGATATAACACGTGCACATATCATGGAGATGCACGATAGGCTGATGTCTAAGGATATGGAAGTGGCAAAGATGCTCGAAGAACTTATCTAATGTTTGTTTGTTTTGCTCTGCTATTTTTTGTTGTTTGCTATTGTTTTTGTTGTTGGTCTTCTGATGTTTTGGTAATCAACTTGTTTTTGGTGTGTTGGGTGGGCAGTCCATTGTTTCATCTTTTCTATCACTGTTCCTTTTTGTACAAGGTTTCAGGTACCCTTCAAAACCTATTTATCATTAATCAAAACATGTGCACATATCCCTTAAGTTAGTTATATTGGGTTATGAATTATAATCGATAATTAAGAGGCCTACATGGGTTTAGTGGTTTACCCCTCTATCGTGTCATTATAAGGAGGTCTATTTAAAAAAGGTGAATACTATTGTAAAGGAATGTGAAGTGTATGTTATATATTTAGGAAACCTTGAATATATTGCATGGAGTGGCTTCTTCCATAAGGAGCATTGTATGAAATTTATTCTATTTATACATAAATTGGATATTAGGGTACCTTGGCTAGCCAACATCTCTTATTTTGTGTGTTATATATATTTTACATTGTATTAAAAATAAATCTATTATTATATGTGGTGGTATTAGAGCTAGGATTTGGAAAAAGGTGATAAGGAGGGAGGATGAGGAGAAGATGATGAAGTGAAGACGAAGGATACAAATACGTACACTTTGGCTTAAAGTAAGGAAGACTCAATCCTTTAATTTTATGGATATATATAGAAGGTAAAGGTTATTGTTTATGCAAACCCTATAAGGAAGTATAACTTCATTGGTAGGGAATTAACCAAGAAACTGCATGTACAAGTAAACCACATCAAGGATAATCAAATAGAGGGTAAGGATTGTAGACACCTAAAAATGACTAATACATTTACTCTATTTCATCATCATTCACCATCGATTTACCTCTCAATATTAATTAAATAATTTAATATTACTTAATTAAGCTAACACATTATTCCCATTAATTAAGTATTTTTTAATTATTTAATTAAATCATCACTTTTCACAATCAATATTAATTAAATAATTATTAATCATTTAGTTAATTCATCATTTCCCTTTTCCTCATCAATTAAATAATATTTAATTATTTGATTAATCAATTATTTTATTTTACAATATTAATTAGGAAATTTTTAATTATTTAATTAATTTCTTATTTTTCTTCCAACCACTTTAATTAACTATTTTTTATTTTTATTTTTATTTTTAACGAGGGGAATCGGGTGCAGCACGGCCCCCCATATAACCCCCCACCGCCGGTAAACTTTTTACCGTGACCGGTAGTGCTGGCGAGACACACCAACCGGTACCACGGGAGCACCAGAGAGTCGAACCCATGGTGGGCGCCCTGCAACAGGGAACACCTTAACCAACTGAGCTGGGACCGGCGCCCCAACTAATTTTTAATTATTTAATGAATTAATTAATTTCTTATTTTTTCTTCTCTCCATATTAATTAAATAATTAATTTATTAGTTTCTTCCATCCACATTAATTAAATGGTTTTTAATTATTTAATTGATTCATCCATTTTTCTTATCCACTATAATTAAATAATTTTAATTATTTTATTAGCTAATATTTCGTCCAAAATTAAATAAATAAATTTGTTATATTTAATTTTTTTTCTATTCTTAATTCTTCTAAAAATAAGTAAAATTAATTTTTTTATTTATTTCCTAAATATATCTTTATCTCATGCACTTGAATTAAATAGATAAATTTATGTAATTTTATTGATATTCTTCTATCTCCTATTTTAGTGAACTTTGATTAAAAAAGCAACTTCTTATCACTTCTAGTCACCCTCACTTCACTCATTCATGTAGTCAATTAACTCATCATTCTAGTCTCTCATCTTGACACATGCCATGTGCACGATCATCATGGTCTCTCAATCAATCTCATCCATTGATCTAAATAAATCACTCTATTGTTGATCAGTATTAGGTGAAAGCTATAAGTGCACCATCATTCAAGCTATCAAATCCTCCATTTTTTTTGAGAAATCAAACCATCTTTGAATCCATTTTGTGAATCAAGGTTATGCTAAATTCAAGAGAAATCTACATCACAACCAATTTGCAACAATATCAAGTACAATGGAGTAAGGAATAGGCACATTTGTGGAGGTAATATTGATTTAATTTAATTTACTTTATTTGTGCACACACTCTTATTGATGTAGTTATTGATTATTGAATTGGGTTTTACTTTAGTTCTCATTTTCAAAATCGGTAATTTAATATGCCCACAAGGACTTTCAAAATTTTAAAGATTTAAAGCTCTTGATGGATAAATATGTTTTGCATTCCAAGTTTGATGCTTTAGATAAGGATGGGTTATATTTTTTTCTTGGTTATCCATGGCTATAATCCTTGGGATTAGTAAGCATTAATGTGAAAAATAAGTTCATAAAGCATTAGTTCTCATTTTCAAAATCGATAATTTAATGTACACCCACAAGGACATTCAAAATTTTAAAGATTTAAAGCTCTTGATGGATGAATATGTTTTGTGTTCCAAATTTGATGCTTTAGATAAGGATGGGTTAGATTTTTTTCTTGATAAAATCAAGTGGGTGTAGTGAAATTGGATCAATGATGGAATCTAGGTACTATCAAGCTAAAACCACCACAAAGATCACCTATGGATGGTTAGATGATAGGACATAACACCATATATATAATGACTTACACCAATATTACTATTTGGTTTCTTTTCATGTTTCAATGATTTAAAACATGTCAAGGAGGGATGCCATAGTATGTACCTAGGGATATGATATTATAACATATATAAATGAATTTCAATACCGACATGTAGCACACATCCTTTAAGTTAGCTATATTGGATCATGAATTATATTAGGTAATTAGGATGCATATATGGGTTTAGTGGTTTTCCCCTCCATTATATTATTAGGAGGTCAATATAAAGAAGTCTAAATCATTCTAAAGAGATTTGAAGTGTATGACATGTATTTAGGATCTCTTGGAGATATAACATCGAGTGTTTTCTTCCACAAGGTGTATTTAATGATGTTACCTTACCTCAAGGGTATATTCTATTTATGTATATATTGGATATTATGGTATCCTGGTCCACTAACATCTCCTATTTCATGTATGATCTATATTAAATATATTGTATTATTTTCAATATTATATGTATGAATCTTATCAAAATATTATAGATATGTAAATATACAAATGAATTATGTTATTATCTTATCTTTTTCATTAATTGAATATATTATCTACTTTTTGTCACTTTAATATATAGACTAGAAATATAGTTAATATTTTATTTTCATTGTTTACTAATTCATTGATTTTTTATTTCATATATTATAAAAATTTAATAACATATAATGTACTATAACATTAATTAATTAATTAATTGTAAGAAATAAATAATTATTCAAATAATTTTAAAAATATCTAATAAAAGTTGGATTAAGGTAATCTTTGACTATGTTAAAAGTGAATGTATTAGAGAAACATAAATGACATGTTATCCTAAAGAGAATTAAAATACAATTACCATATGAGTAATGTACAAAATATTTAAGAGAAGTTTAATTAAATAGTACAATTACATAATTTTGAGTAGATAGTCTTTCAATTTTTTAGATATATATAAAAGAATTTAAAATTTGTGATCTTATTAATATTTTAAATATAAATACTTGTAACACTAAATATAAATTTGATATTTAATTTTTTAACACAAATATTTTATTAAATTTTTAAAAATGAAAATTATAATTTGAAGATAAAGTCAACATTCATAAGTTCATATAATTATAATAATTAATAAAATAAAATAAAAAAGAGCACAATTATTATGCAAAATAGCAATGAATAACACAAAGGACATACCAATAATTAAATAAGGTTATAAAATTGTCATCAATAATTTCTTGACAAAATATTCTCATTTGAGAGATCCTACAAGAATATTGATGTCTTGTAATCAACACAGGAGAAATAGTTGTAATCAACATTTTTCTTTTCCATTTTTTAGTTTTATTTTATTAAGTGTTATAATACTATCAGCTTATGAATGCCAACTTTATATTCAAGTTATAATGTTCATTTTTGAAAATTTGATAGAATAATTGGGTATAGAAAATGACAATGAACAACACAAAGGGATTATTAATAATTGAATAATCCTATAAATTTGTCACCAACAATTTCTTGCCAAAATATTTTCATTTAATAGATCCTACAAGAATATTAATGTATAATAATCTCTAAACAAAAATAGATAAGTTTGACATTCCATTGCTAACAACATAAGAGAGATAGTTGTAATCAAGTTTTTACTTAATTTCCATATTCATTTGAATAAATAAAACACAAATAATAAAAAATTAAAGAAAATTTCAATGCCACTTATTTGTAATATTAATAAAGTATCTTCAATAATAGAAAAGTGGTTCAAGTACAATAAAACAACTATGAAAATAAACTAGAAATTCAAGGTCATCCCTTAAAAACAAAATAGGTATATGTATTGAGGACATATATCATCATTGACTAATAACTTATATGCATGTTTTGATGGAAATATACGTACTTATATAACATCAACATAATTAATTGCCCTTGGTATGAAGCTTGATTGCTAGATCCTTACTAGGTTTTGGCATAAGATAACGAATTATTTTTCATTAGGAAATATGAGAGACCATTTACATTTAGATACTAAATAGTGTAAAAATATAATTGTTTCTATCTTTGCAAAATCATAACCCGGACAAATTCTAGGACCTGCACCAAATGGTATAAACATATAAGGTGAAAGTTGATTGCCAAAATGAGCAGGATCAAAGTTATGTGTCTCCTTGAAAGTTTCCTCATCCCAATGGGTGATACTATTTGTTTAGAACAATTGTTCAATTTTGAAAAGAGTTGTATTTTAAAATAAAAAAATTATGATCATTGTAAACTTGTTAAATGGAATAACCTATAAAATAGTGTAGAAGCTAATCAAAAACTAAACTTACAATACAAATTTCCCCTGCTAAGAGGGACTATGTGTTGGATAGGGGGTGGATGTGGGGTATTCATTCGCTGTCCAGCAAACCTTGGTCTCGCTCTTTTAATCCTCTAACTGAGCCGCTGAATATCAAACCTGTTTGGGTTTGTTTGTCGAATCTCCCTCTCTAGTTTTGGAAACATTCTTGTTTTGAAGCTATTGACAACTCCATTGGTCGCTTTCTGAAGGTGGACTCTACATCTCTGGATCTAGGGCATGCTACGGTGGCTCATATTTTAGTTGATTTGGATATCTCCAAACCTCTCCATGGTGATGTGGTTTTGATGGTGGTGGACAGACCTTGGACGTAGCTGTTGGACTATGAGGGCCTCCCCTTTCGGTGCAGGAGGTGTTTCTCCACGGGTCATTTGGCCTCTGGTTACCATGTTGCTCGCCGCAAGGGCACTGCTACTTGGTGTAAGAATGCTCTCTTGGACCACCTCACGGTTAGTTCTCCCTCTTTAGATGATTCTTCCTCTAAGGAGGGCGACCCTCCTACTCCTTTGGTGTTTGAGGCCTCCCGAGCCCCTTTTCCGACTATCCCTTCCATGAAACCTTTGTTGCCTCGATCTGTTGTCGCTGTGCTGGTGGATCCTGCCTGTCCCACGCTAATTGGCACTATTGATCCTTTGGTTGCTCTTGTTTCCTCTTCTACGCAGTTGGCTCCCTCACTGTGTGTTGGCTCCTTGCCCGAGGTGGCTGTGATGGACCCGCTCCTCTCGTCCCACTCGATGGAAGTCAATTTTGAGTCTTCATGGTCTGTTGTGTTGAGGATGAAGAAGGGACTGCCCAAATCCGTCACTTCCTCATGGCTTAGGGTTTCAGGATTCAGACTAATCCCCCCAGGTTCTGGGGTTGTCTAGTCCTTTTTTATTGTTCTACAACTATTGGTCAGCTATTTCTATTTCTTTCCTATTTCATGTTCTGTTTTGAACTAAGTTTCTTTTTGGCCCTATAGGCTTCTGTGTGAAGGGTACAACACCCTGTAAATGTTGCTTATCTTATAAAAAACAATAAGTTATTTTCTCTTTAAGAATAACTTGTATATAAATCAACTAAAACTTAGATAAATCAATAACACTACTTGTTTGGTTCCCCATTGAATTTTTAATATAAGTTATATCTTCTAAACACTCAAAATAATTATTCTTTTGTTGAGTAAGAGTGCTTGAAAAAGGAATGTGTTAGTTTAGTTAATATCTATGTTTGTGATCAATGATTAATCATTTTGTTTTCTTATTTATGATGGATTAGAGTGTGATTCAAAATTTGTCAATATTAATTAAGTTTACAGTTTCATCCAAAAACTCCTACTCAATTCAATGGATTATGAAAACCTCGTCTACACTAAATATTATGTTATTGATATTTGTATAAAACACACTCTAAATATTTTATAAATATCATGAAAAGGTTCATTTAATAGTATTATAACCTTGGTATTTTTCTATTCAATTTCATGCTATTACACTTTTTTAAACAATTTTTATTACTAATCTTTTGTTCATTCACATATAAAAAAACATACCTACCATCCTTTAGGAATTGTATAGCCTTCATATTCTACATCTTGAATAGCTTTCCTAAATCCACCAACTACAGGAGGGATGTAACACAATGTTTCTTGAGCAACCTTCCATGTATATTTCATTTTTTAAATATCTTCCTATTGAAGAGGTTCATTTGGTTGTTTCCCTGATAGAACCTTCTTTTGTTCTGTGAAAAATGACAATTTATAATCATTTAAGAGGTTCATTTGGTTGTCTCCATAATAGAACCTTTATTTTCTTTGTGAAAAATAATAATTTATAATTATGTGAATCCATTTTAAAGCATTGAATTTGAATTAAGAAATTTTCTAAAAACCAACCTTGAAGAATCTTGGTAGATTGGGGGGTTCAATGCCAACATTCTGAGAAGCTGGGTAAGAAGAACAACAACAGTGTCATGGCTGAAAAACATGACCAAGATCATGTTATCTATGATCTCATCTTCAGTGAGGGGCATATTATTCTCATCCTCCATACTTAGCAAGCATGATATTAGGTATTGGGTGGGAGAGACTTTTCCTTGTTGCAACTCTCTCTTTCTAGCTTGTAGAAAAATTGATAATTTTTTATATAAACGAGAGCGAGCCTTTAAGTTTCTATGAAAAGATGTTCTAGGAAAATTTAGGGGAAGATACCACACACACTTTATAAGTGAAGTTATATCATATTCTAGAATCCTCCTCTCATTATCATCCTTAAAGAGCAAATCACAGGCCATCTGGGAAAGTGGAACCAAGGTCTCCACCGAAATATTGTCATCTCATCAATAACCTGCCTCCAGTGTAGGATGCCTATAATGCCTGTGTAATGGAGGGTGGTCATCCCCCCATATATGTAAGCCATTGGATCACTACAGTCTATCTGAATGTCTGTTATATGTGGCCTCTGTTGATGCCAAATTTTGATAAGGTAATAGTGTCTTATGGGAAACTCAGTTTATGGGGGACCATTTGCGCTAAGCTTAGTGACCTCTGAATTTTTAAAGAAGTCGACTTCTTCTATAATGGGGGTTTGGAAAGGGAAAATGAAGTGCAGATGTATAAAATAAAATCTAATCTAAGGTGATGCAATAAGAATTAATGATAGGAATGATAAATCATAGATCCAAGGGTCCAATTGGTATTTGTAATGTTCCAAAAAGGCAAAAACTCAAGATTAAAGCAGAGATAATCCATTCATTGACATAAAATAAAATTGCATACAATCCTACTGCCAAGAAGAGTCATAGGACATGATCTAGATCAACAAACCTGCATTCAGTTTATAGAAGTTCTCAAATGAAATATCTAGAAAATAGCAGCACAGTTTAAGGTTAATCAAATATCATAAAAGAACATAAAGGTCGAACAATTGGCACAGTCTGAGAGTCTTTTGCAATAATAAAAACAATAATAAAGGCCTGGTGTCTTTTCTAAAATCAGTGTTCCTCTTCCAAAATTTGGACCCTTCCCTCAAAACAGAGAGAAGTATATATAGCTGAAAAAACTCCCATCACCTTGGAGAGCAGTAACAGAAAAGATGTGAAAATCTTTGGCAATGATGCAAAATCCAAGGTCCCTTTTGGCCATTGCAACAGAAAGACTTCAAGCCAAAGCATCTAGTCGCTCTGGTCCAGGTGCATCCTTTGCAAATGATGGCAATGGTCCAATAGAGCCTCGTACAGACAAGTATTTCCCTTTGAGGTAGGTGGTTAAAACATGTGGCAGAAGTTGCACCTTGTGGTTCACTTCATCCTCGATGCTGAAGTAGTGTACGCAGAAGAGATGTGTGGCAGCATTTTGCTGCCCATGGTCGCTATTTCATCCTTTCGTTGAAAGCTTGCGTAGAGCAAACACGTAGCAAAAGTGCATTATAGACACCGATCGTGGGCCCTTCCAAACATCTTTGGGAATGAGAGCTATGTGGCACTCGAGCAGGGCTCGATGAGGAAGCAAAAAGGAATGATAAAAAATGGCCCGCAACTACGGCATGTGGAAGCATAGCGGGCATTCCCGAAATGCGAAGGAAAGGAAACATCTGGGGAGCGCAAAGCAAACACGTGGAGGGGGTAGCAGATTTTGAAAAAAAGGTCGAGTGGCTTATTTGCGATGCGCGGGCTGATACTTAGAGAAAAATATACCCAAAGGGAGCTTGTTGAATATTTATTCATAGCTTCAAAATGACAATGTGCTCATATGCCCACACGCAGAGTAATGTAATGCCTGCTCTAATGCTACAAGCCCCACTGTATACAACCTGGTGCATATCATGATACAATGATGCCAGGACGACTAGCCCCCAAGTGTAGATGGTCATATCCTCCATCATCTGGGACCAAACGATCCCCCATCCAACTTTGCATCCTCAGGCTCTCTGATTAGGAACAAGGACTCTCGAGATCAATGTGTCGACAAGCAATGCCAAATCAAGGGAAATCCCCTCATATCGGTGAAGGTCAATGTGACCATTGTCCACCTCGTATAAGTCAATGCCGAATAGTTGGAAAATGGCATCACCGTCAATCTCAACATCATATATAATCCGCTCACTGTGTATGGGGATATGTAGTATCCGCCATACATCCTCCATGGTCACGGTGGCCTCGCTAGTTGGAAAATGGAACAAAGAGGTCTCGCTCTGCCATCTCTCCACTAGTGCTGTCATCATTGCAAGGTGCGTTTGCACCTCGAGCATCTAGGCAATGTGGTTGAATCTGATCGCACCAAGAAAGAACAAGGCCTCATCCGATAAATGTCTCACTCTACATAGAAACTGGCTCATGTGCTCCTTCGAATGGAGCACTTGTAGGACCTCTTGCAACCAAAATGCCCATGACGTCAAAAATTTTCCAAAGAGATGCCTTTTCAAAAAATAAAAAATCCCTAAGAAGTAAAGGTGGCATGACTTTTGCAAAGGTGACACTCTGTCGTTTGTAAAAGTGACACCAAAATCAAATGCGACACTCCACCATAAGGGCGAGTCGACATTTTGGGGTGATACCATTTCCTTTTTTGGTCGTGCGATGCTATCTCGCAAAGGCGAGTCGGCATCCCTTCGGTGACCCCAAGACCATTCAACATCGCGCGATGCTCTAGCACAAACGCAACTCGACATCCTCAAAAGTGACGCCGACCAAAGCAAATGCGGCACCCTAGGGGATCACTTTTGATCAACCTAAATGACCCCTAATAAATGCATCAAAATCATGCAAAACGAGAAAATTTTCGAAAGGCCTATGGGGGTGCTGCATCTTGAGGCCATTGGAACTTGCAAACCCGATCCATCTGATGTCTGGGGAGCACACAAGCCACCATTCTGTTAGCACCTTAGAGCAAAATCGCCAGAATCTCTAAGGATCAAGTGTGCAAATGATTTGAAAATGACCCTCTTAACCCTATTTATGTAATTTTTTAAGGGTTTTTTGGGTATTTTTTTGGGTTTTTGAACCCATTTAATCCATTTTTTGCCTGAACGAAGTCCGTTTTGACCCGTTTTTGTTGCCGTAAGCCAAAATTCGCATCTCGTGGGCTATTTTTCGCTCCTGACTCATTGTTGAATTTTTTTCGTGAGCTCAACCTAATTTTGCAGTTTTTGCTCGATCTCTCGAGGGGGCAATCTAGCAGTGTAATTCCTTCCATTGGGGCAACAGTGAGCCATTCAAAAAATTAGATTTTTTTTGAATTTTGATCATGGCAGTGTTATTCTTTGAACCAATGCAGCAGGTACCTCACTTCAAAGAGGAGAAAAATGTAGACACCAAAAAAGTTCTGATTAATACTATACATATGATTCTGATTAACTAACACTGTTTCTTCTAAAATCGTCTCAAATTGATCAATTAATTGAATAATCAACATTATTTAATTAAAATCAACAAATTCAACTATTAATCAAATAATTAAATTTATTGATTAATTCATCCTTCTTCTAACTAATTATTCCTCATATTTAATTAAATCAAATCATTTAATTAAATCCTCTCTTAATCCTCTCATTTGATTAAAAATCAATCAAATCAAATGTCACAATCTTTTAATTCACTCCAATTAATTTGTAACGCCCCGCCACGCAACCCTAGGGGAAGTTGCAATTTACTACTCAAACGAACTATTTTTTTTTAAGTACAATTAACATGCAAGTTCGCTACCCATTGCCAACAACCCCTAAGGTTACGAGACTAAGTTTACTTAAACCCAAACAAGAAACATGAATAGAATCCATAACATTTAATTATTTAATAAATTAAATACACATACATTCCATACATGATAAAATTACTTCAAAGGCATAAGAGATACCACATGTTTCCAATAACAATAATTTACAATACAATTACAACTCTCATTCCCTGAATGAGATAAATCCAATAAGCATGGTTACAAATAACATCTTCCACCTCGATACAAATGAGGGGTAATAAAATTAAAATAACAATTGAAATGAATAAAGCAAGAAAAGGATCTAGATCCCACGAGCTCTCCAACTGGAAATCTCATCCACATGAACAAGAAGATGACCCAACGAAATAAGGTGCACGTTCCACCCAACCATGTGATACCTGAAGGCTCACCCCCCGTGCTAGGAGATAGTAACAAGGATTCCTAGGCAAGACCATCTACCTCTAGACACAGGCTACTCAAAACTGAACTGAATTAAATACAAGTACAACATCACATAACACAATGGTTACAATGCTTCAAGAGTTAAATAATCAATTGCATCACTGATACAAACATACTACTGACTTAGGAGAAGTGTCATCACAATGTCACATGGGATATCCTGGTAAGTCTTCCTAGGTCCTGGCCCCTCATGCAAACCAATGCAGAATCAGTTATCTCTCGTAAAGACAAGATAATGATCTTGCCATTCTAGGCCTTTTCGTCTCATCCCAAGTCTATACAAGCCCTTGCGTCCATGAGCAAGGAAAAATTTGTAACACCCCTCCGTTTTGGCTCTTTGATCGGCATTGTTCTTCCTTGTTATGATTGTGTCTGATTATGCTTTGACTTTGGAACTTGGGTACTTTTGATCCAAATTGTTAAACGATGTGAATGTTATATTTTGATGTGATGTTATTTTATTCTGATGTTATCTTTATGGCATGTTTTGGACTAACTTATAAGATATTTGATTTAACGATGTTTTATGATGTTGATCATATCATTGATGATAGAATCGTCATTTAATAATTGTGTATTGGTGAAGGGGACGAGATTGTATCACTCGCTTGGGAGTGCCCTACGATTATGAGATTTCCTCTTCACGGTGTGTTTGATCATATTATATATTTATGCATGTTCGATGTACTCTTTTTTGCAGGTTGACAGGTACATAACATCGACTCCACCTGGTTCACAGGTTTGAGCATGTCCATTGACCAACATAAATCGATTGGGAGATAGTAGCTAGGTTTTTCGTGCCAAGTCGTCACCCTAGTCATAGCGTGTCGTCAAGTTGTTGTCGGGTTGGTTGTTTTAATTTGGTTCATTTCACTTTGCGTATTTATTTAAATTCATATTTTTAAAGGTTATTAAGTGGCTTGCGTAGTTAAATGATATTTAAATGTATCTAGTTGCAAGGTTGATTTGTTATTTATTTTATTGATTAATTTGATTAATTAATAAAATTAGATTGAGTGTATTGAGTAATTAGATTAACAGTGATATATTAAATGAGATAGTTGTTTGGCATTATTGCATATTATGATTTAATTATAATAAAGGTAAAAACCTTGTTTGGATAGTTAGAGTTAAATTAAATATATAAATAAATAAAATGAAAATGTGTTTTAATTTCACTATTGAAAATTGTTGATAAAGTAAATTATTTGCAAAATTGTATTCTTTTGTTTTAATGAATTTTGAAAAATGCATGAAGTTTGAATTGGAAATTAGAAAGTTGTTTTAAATGTAAAATTGGAAATATCCTCCAAATGGTTTTAAAATAAACTTAGTGGGTGGGATTTTTAGGGTTTTTTGACCAATTTGGGGAAAAACCCTATTTTAGAAACGCAATCTCATCTAATTTTGAATCTTCCAATTTGAGGAAAAGATTTCTTAGTTGTGGCTTGTTTTGGATTTGGGAAGGAGATTGAAAGTTTGCTTGAGTTGGAATTTAAAGAGGATTTGAAAGCTCCATTCAAATCTTCAAGTTTTGGAGAAAAACTAGGTTCCCTCTTTGATTTTATTTTTGTTTCTTTCATTTTGAAAATGAGTTTCAATCTTTGTTTGGCTGTGTGAAAATCTTTGAAATGTTGTTTGAATTCAATTAAAACCCATGAGAATTCGTTTTAAAAATAGCAATAGAAAACTTGGAAGGATTCAAATGAAAAGATTTAACTTCTTTGTCAATTTGGGGAATACCCAGAAATTTTCATCATATTATTGTACTTTAAATTCTTCTTCTCAGTCTTCTCCTCAAGAAAATTTGCCCAATTTGGGCTGTGAAATGATATATTCATATAAATAACCACTTATATTTTACATATAAAATCTATGTAGGCTGGAAATTTTTCTTAAAAGATTTGTTATTTTAAAAAAAAAAAATTTTGCTGTGTGAAATTCATTCTGGTTTTTACCAGAATAGGGTTTTAGATTTTCGTTTTTCGTTTTTAAACAAAGTTGTTTAAATGAAAATAAAATTTATTTTTTTTGTGGGGGCTGCCCACAGCCACCCCCCATCCATGGGGGCACTGGCTGTGCAGCGCTCCCCATGGTTGGGGAGGGGCTGCAAGCAGCCACCACAGGGGCGCGTCCCCTGTTAGGGGCTGCGCAGCAGCCAGTACCTTGCTTTTTGGTTTTTTTTAATTTATATGAATTGTTTTTATATTTATAAATTTTATATATTTTATATAATTTATATTATATATATAATATTTAATTATTATACATATAATATAGGTTATATAAATATATATATGTATATGAATTTTATATATGTTTTTTTTAATTATTATTATTTTAATATATATATATATATATATTAATTAAGTGATTGAGTATTGAAATTGTTTTTAAATGAACAATTGTTTAAATAATAGTTATTTAGTCAAATATATATGTATATGATTGTATATATATACATTGAATATTTAATTGTATATATGCATGTTAATGTACTTCTATATTTAAATATATTGATATTGGACTGGTTCTTTATTTTAATAGATGCATGAAGTGATATTAAAATCAAATGTTTTATTTATTTAAAATATAGTTTTGATTATTACGGATAATTGAGACAAATGAAATTAAATGGATAGATTTAAATATAGATTATCTTAAGATGAGTTTGTTATGTAATAGAAGCTAAAGTAGAATTTATAATCAGATGAAATTTAGTTGATTTAGCTAAGTTGAAATAAAGATAAATTTATTTGATCTAAATGTTTATTTATCAAGATGTTTTAATTATAGAATACGATTGCGGAACTTAGTGTAAATAATTGACTTATTATTTAATTTAAATGTTTTATTAATCAAATGGTTTTATTTATAGTATATGATCATGAAACTTAGAGATAACGAATGATTTATTTTAATCAGATGGGTTTATTTATTAAAATATCTTGATTATGAATATAACTGATAAACATAGAGTTAATGATTGATTTATTTTAATCAAATGAACTTATTTATTAAAACGCTAAGATTATGGAATATAATTGTGAAACTTAGAATAAATGATTGGTTTTTAAATATTTCAATGTCGTGAAATGAAATTGGTTTATTTGATTGGATAAATGCAAGTAATGAAAACTGTGATTGACTGGATTTAGGAAATCCGAACATTAGCTTATTTAACTGTCTGAAATGCTTGTAGTGTTATCATGTTCGTCCTCGATGTTGTGGAATTAGAGTAAATGTTTTGGAAGTCTTCCAGATAGGGGTTCGTTTATTGGTATGGGTTTTCGTTATGTTGGTCAACTTATGCATTGTCGTGGAAAATGTGCATAGTTACACCATGTTGTTTTACCTGGTTTTCACGAACGGGGATGATTTGTGCCTCCTTGGGAATAGGAGAGGGTTATGTGGTTTGTACCTCCTTTGGAAGGAGTGGAGTTGTATTCTATTTTTCCTCCAGTGTTTGGAGAGGGTTTTGACCTTGTTGCCTCCAGTGTTTGGAGAGGGTCTTGACCTTGTTACCTCCAGTGTTTGAAGTGAGTTCCTTGATTTGTTACCTCCTTGGATTGGAGAGGTCGTATTATCTAGTTACCTATGGTGGTTTTCACAGTGTGTGTTGTCTTAGAGGAGTGGCTTGCAATGGGGGCCAACACACAAAGTGGTGTCAGGGAAACTCTTTGCAAGTTGGTTAATTCAGTGATAAATAAATAAACTTTTAGAAGCTTAGGTTACATCAAACATTAAACAAGATTATTTATGCCTCGCTCATGGACCCAAGGGCTTGTCTAGACTTGGGATGAGATGGGAAGGCTTGGAATGGCAAGGTCATCTATCTTGTCCTTACGAGAGGTATTTGATTCCGCATGAGTGAGCATTGGTGCCGGGATTCAGTAGAGGCCACCAGGACAACCCATAGTGGGGGCCGGAGCCTAGGAAGATTCCCAGAGGATATCCCTTGATGAGCTATGCGATGACACTCCTCTTAAGTCAATAGTTTGTTCTTGGTCTTTGTGACACTCTCGATCTATTTTATGTCTAGAAGTAATGTGACCTATATCAGTGATGTGTGAGTCGTACTAGAGTTGTTGGTTTGACCATTTAGTTCATGTGATGTGGTACTTGTATTTATTCGTATCAGTTTTGTGTAGCCTGTGTCTAGTGGTAGATGGTCTTGTGTAGGAATTCCTTTTTACTATCTCCTAGCATGGGGGGTGAGCCTTCAGGTATCACATGGTTGGGTGGAACATGCTCCTTAATCCGTTGGGTTGGCTTCTTCTTTGTGTGGACGAGATTCCAGTTGGAGAGCTCGTGGGATTCAGTTTCTTCTCATGCTTAATTCATTCAGTTGGTCTTGTATTTTATTACCCCTCATTTGGTATCAAGGTGGAATTTGTAATATGTAATCATACTTATTGGAATTACCTCATTCGGGGAATGAGTGTTGTAATCATGTTGTAAGTTATATTATTGGAATCAAGTGGTATCTCATATTCTTGGATGTAAATTATTATGAATGGAATGTATGTGAACTTTATTTGTTAAGTAATTATATGGTATGGTTTTAATTCATGTTCCGTGTTTGGTTTAAGTAACACAGTCTCACAACCTTAGGGGATTGGTTGGCAATGATTAGTGAACTTGTATGTTAATTGTTCCTTTAAAATAAAAAAAATAAAAAAAATAGTTCGTTTGTTTAGTAAATTGCAACTTTCCCTAGGGTTGCGTGGCGGGGCGTTACACATGGTATCAGAGCCCCAAGTTTAAACACTGGGTACTTTGGGATAATGTGGAACCCATTATGTTGTTAGTTGCGTAGGTTATACTCTGGGCACTATGAGCCATGGCATTGACCTAGGTGCTTTGTTCGTTGGTTTATGTTTTTCCTTTTTGGGTTGATCTCACTTGTCTACCCAGGAGTTGTTACGTGGTGTAGGTCCGATGGTGCATGAAACTAGTGGAAAGGATAGGATCCTCGGTGTAGTGTACAATGCATCAATATCCTTCCTACTAGAAAAATGTGTTATGGACAATTGTGTAGTGTGTGAATTTGGTGTGTGTTATGTGTGTGGTGGATGATAACCAGTTTTGTTGATTATTTCCGCCCTTTGCATGCCTTGTTGATGAATGCCTTGTGCGGGTTAGTTAGGCCGCGAACCTATTAAGAAGTGTGTTTTGATTGGTCTCCTTCTTGATGCATGGCTCTTTTGTTGTGTAAAAGGAGGTGACCCTTGAGTGGTTCTTGAGTGTGGTTGTAGTGTGTTTGTTGGGTGTGTTCCAAGTGCTTGTCAGGGCGAGATAGTCATAGGACCTCTTGCCTTGAGTGCCTTAGTATGGCATTTTAGAGGGTGGAATTTCCCAACCTTGTCTTGTGTTGTGGAGGAATGATGCTCATGTTCTTGAAGGCTCTGTTGGACCTTGAGGGTGCCAAGGAGTTTCTTGGGTGTGTATTCTCTTTTGGAGTCTTGTTGTTTCCTTCTCCATGCAAGTATCTGATGCGTGTTTTCTTGTGCTTTACCTCTTTGTGCAAGTGATTGCGTAATTGACCCCTATGTGGTGTTGGAGTTTCTTTTGCATGTTATATTGAATAGAGAATTATGAAATATGATAATAGGAAATGAATGAATATGTTGTTAGTTCATAGAGATTTGTGCATACCCTCATCTGGTTGATGCATTTGTGTGAAAGTGATTGTGTGATGATGAAACCATGATTGCATTTGTGCCTATGTTAGAATTGTAAATATCTCGTCTTCTCTCTCTTCCCTTTGGGTTAACGAAGATGCATGTCTTTAAGTGTGGGGTATTGAAACCTAGGGTGTGTTGTATCTTATGAGAAAATTCTTATGTATGCATGAAGGTTGGTATCATTAGACCAAACCTTGGGTAAAGGACCTAAGTCCCCAAGTTGCATTCATAATCATGGAAACTGTATAATACGAATAGAAAATCATTTTGTAGTAAGCAAAAGTTTAGAGAAAGAAAAGGATTTGTGAAACCATTGCATGTTAATGATAATTGCATAATAGGTGCATCTTGTTGGTGAGGCCTATAGTCCCCAACTTTATTGTTGAGTCTTAAGAAATCATGTAGATGTTAAATTGTTGTACCTGGATTCAAAATGCAAGGTGTTAAATGAATGGTGAAGTGATAATGTAGCATACCTTGTCTTGAGTAAACATTGTAATAATATCGCACTATGTGTGGTCTTGTGATGATTCTCGGTGATGTGTATTGGTGCATATGTGTTCTATGTATGTTAATTCATGGTTATGTGTTTTGGAGATTTGGTTGGCGGTTGCTTCACCATGTTGATTTGTATAGATTGACAGTGTCTTGGTTGTGTTGATTATAGCACAGGTTGCTGTTGTTTTATGTTGAGGTGTGGAGTGGTTCAATTTTTTTTTTGAACCATTGAATATGTGTGATTTTATGGAGTTTGTACTAAGGGTGCTTGCAAGCTTCCAGGAGTAAGCCTGACCCTAGGGGGAGGATGTAACACCCCTCCGTTTTGGCTCTTTGATTGGCATTGTTCTTTCTTGTTATGATTGTTTCTGATTATGCTTTGACTTTGGAACTTGGGTACTTTTGATCGCAATTGTTAAACGATGTGAATGTTATATTTTGATGTGATGTTATTTTATTATGATGTTATCTTTATGGCATGTTTTGGACTAACTTATAAGATATTTGATTTAACGATGTTTTATGATGTTGATCATATCATTGATGATAGAATCGTCAGTTAATAATTGTGTATTGGTGAAGGGGACGAGATTGTATCACTCGCTTGGGAGTGCCCTACGATTATGAGATTTCCTCTTCACGGTGTGTTTGATCATATTATATATATATGCATGTTCGATGTACTCTTTGTTGTAGGTTGACAGGTACATGACATCGACTCCACCTGGTTCATAGGTTTGAGCGTGTCCATTGACCAACAGAAATCGATTGGGAGATAGTAGCTAGGTTTTCCGTGCCAAGTCGTCACCCTAGTCATAGCGTGTCGTCGAGTTGTTGTCGGGTTGGTTGTTTTAATTTGGTTCATTTCACTTTGCGTATTTATTTAAATTCATATTTTTAAAGGTTATAAATGATATTTAAATGTATCTAGTTGCAAGGTTGATTTGTTATTTATTTTATTGATTAATTTGATTAATTAATAAAATTAGATTGAGTGTATTGAGTAATTAGATTAACGGTGATATATTAAATGAGATAGTTGTTTGGCATTATTGCATATTATGATTTAATTATAATAAAGGTAAAAACCTTGTTTGGATAATTAGAGTTAAATTAAATAAATAAATAAATAAAATGAAAATGTGTTTTAATTTCACTATTGAAAATTGTTGATAAAGTAAATTATTTGCAAAATTGTATTCTTTTGTTTTAATGAATTTTGAAAAATGCATGAAGTTTGAATTGGAAATTAGAAATTTGTTTTAAATGTAAAATTGGAAATATGCTCCAAATGGTTTTAAAATAAGCTTAGTGGGTGGGATTTTTAGGGTTTTTTGACCAATTTGGGGAAAAACCCTATTTTAGAAATGCAATCTCATCTAATTTTGAATCTTCCAATTTGAGGAAAAGATTTTTTGGCTGTGGCTTGTTTTGGATTTGGGAAGGAGATTGAAAGTTTGCTTGAGCTGGAATTTAAAGAGGATTTGAAAGCTCCATTGGAATCTTCAAGCTTTGGAGAAAAACCAGGTTCCCTCTTTGATTTTATTTTTGTTTCTTTCATTTTGAAAATGAGTTTCAATCTTTGTTTGGCTGTGTGAAAATCTTTGAAATGTTGTTTGAATTCAATTAAAACCCATGAGAATTCATTTTAAAATTAGCAATAGAAAACTTGGAAGGATTCAGATGAAAAGATTTAACTTCTTTGTCAATTTGGGAATACCCAGAAATTTTCATCATATTATTGTGCTTTAAATTCTTCTTCTCAGTCTTCTCCTCAAGAAAATTTTCCCAATTTGGGCTGTGAAATGATATATTCATATAAATAACCACTTATATTTTACATATAAAATCTATGTAGGCTGGAAATTTTTCTTAAAATATTTTTTATTTTAAAAAAATAAAATTTTGGGGTTTTAGATTTTCGTTTTTTATTTTTAAACGAAGTTGTTTAAATGATTTTTTTTATTTTTTTATTTTTGTGGGGGCTGCCCACAGCCACCCCCCATCCATGGGGGCACTGGCTGTGCAGCGCTCCCCATGGTTGGGGAGGGGCTGGAAGCAGCCACCATAGGGGCGCGTCCCCTGTTGGAGGCTGCGCAGCAACCAATACCTTGCTTTTTGGTTTTTTTTTTTAATTTATATGAATTGTTTTTATATTTATAAATTTTATAAATTTTATATAATTTATATTATATATATAATATTTAATTATTATACATATAATATAGGTTATATAAATATATATATGTATATGAATTTTATATATGTTTTTTTTAATTATTATTATTTTAATATATATATATATATTAATTAAGTGATTGAGTATTGAAATTGTTTTTAAATGTACAATTGTTTAAATAATAGTTATTTAGTCAAATATATATGTATATGATTATATATATATACATTGAATATTTAATTGTATATATGCATGTTAATGTACTTCTATATTTAAATATATTGATATTGGACTAGTTCTTTATTTTAATAGATGCATGAAGTGATATTAAAATCAAATGTTTTATTTATTTAAAATATAGTTTTGATTATTACGGATAATTGAGACAAATGAAATTAAATGGATAGATTTAAATATAGATTATCTTAAGATGAGTTTGTTATGTAATAGAAGCTAAAGTAGAATTTATAATCAGATGAAATTTAGTTGATTTAGCTAAGTTGAAATAAAGATAAATTTATTTGATCTAAATGTTTATTTATCAAGATGTTTTAATTATAGAATACGATTGCGGAACTTAGTGTAAATAATTGACTTATTATTTAATTTAAATGTTTTATTAATCAAATGGTTTTATTTATAGTATATGATCGTGAAACTTAGAGATAATGAATGATTTATTTTAATCAGATGGGTTTATTTATTAAAATATCTAGATTATGAATATAACTGATAAACATAGAGTTAATGATTGATTTATTTTAATCAAATGACCTTATTTATTAAAACGCTTTGATTATGGAATATAATTATGAAACTTAGAATAAATGATTGGTTTTTAAATATTTCAATGTCGTGAAATGAAATTGGTTTATTTGATTGGATAAATGCAAGTAATGAAAACTGTGATTGACTGGATTTAGGAAATCCGAACATTAGCTTATTTAACTGTCTTAGTGTTATCATGTTCGTCCTCGATGTTGTGGAATTAGAGTAAATGTTTTGGAAGTCTTCCAGATAGGGGTTCATTTATTGGTATGGGTTTTTGTTATGTTGGTCAACTTATGCATTGCCGTGGAAAATGTGCATAGTTACACCATGTTGTTTTACCTGGTTTTCACGAACGGGGATGATTTGTGCCTCCTTGGGAATAGGAGAGGGTTATGTGGTTTGTACCTCCTTTGGAAGGAGTGGAGTTGTATTCTATTTTTCCTCCAGTGTTTGGAGAGAGTTTTGACCTTGTTGCCTCCAATGTTTGGAGAGGGTCTTGACCTTGTTACCTCTAGTGTTTGAAGTGAGTTCCTTGATTTGTTACCTCCTTGGATTGGAGAGGTTGTATTATCTAGTTACCTATCGTGGTTTTCACCATGTGTGTTGTCTTAGAGGAGTGGCTTGCAATGGGGGCCGACACACAAAGTGGTGTCAGGGAAACTCTTCAATGCATGTTGGTTAATTAAGTGATAACTAAATAAAATTTTAGAAGCTTAGGTTGCATCAAACATTAAACAAGATTATTTATGCCTCGCTCATGGACCCAAGGGCTTGTTTAGACTTGGGATGAGACGGGAAGGTCTGGAATGGCAAGGTCATCTCTCTTGTCCTTACGAGAGGTACTTGATTCCGCATGAGTGAGCATGAGTGTAGGGATTCGGTAGAGGCCACTAGGACAACCCATAGTGGGGGCCAGAGCCTAGGAAGATTCCTAGAGGATATCCCTTGATGAGCTATGCGATGACACTCCTCCTAAGTCAACAGTTTGTTCTTGGTCTTTGTGACACTCTCGATCTATTTTATGTCTAGAAGCAATGTGACCTATATCAGTGATGTGTGAGTCATACTAGAGTTGTTGGTTTGACCATTTAGTTCATGTGATGTGGTACTTGTATTTATTCGTATCAATTTTGTGTAGCCTGTGTCTAGTGGTAGATGGTCTTGTGTAGGAATTCCTTGTTACTATCTCCTAGCACAGGGGGTGAGCCTTCAGGTATCACATGGTTGGGTGGAACGTGCTCCTTAATCTGTTGGGTTGGCTTCTTGTTCGTGCGGACGAGATTCCAGTTGGAGAGCTCATGGGATTCAGTTTCTTCTCATGCTTAATTCATTCAGTTGGTCTTGTATTTTATTACCCCTCATTTGGTATGAAGGTGGAATTTGTAATATGTAATCATACTTATTAGAATTACCTCATTCAGGGAATGAGTGTTGTAATCATGTTGTAAGTTATATTATTGGAATCAAGTGGTATCTCATATTCTTGGATGTAAATTATTATGAATGGAATGTATGTGAACTTTATTTGTTAAGTAATTATATAGTATGGTTTTAATTCATGTTTCGTGTTTGGTTTAAGTAACACAGTCTCGCAACCTTAGGGGATTGGTTGGCAATGGTTAGTGAACTTGTATGTTAATTGTTCCTTGAAAAAAAATAAAAAATAGTTCGTTTGTTTAGTAAATTGCAACTTTCCCTAGGGTTGCGTGGCGGGGCGTTACAAAATTAATCTTGTTAAGTGTTTGAAACAACCTAAACCTCTAAGAAGTTTATTTACGTTATCACTAAATTAACTAACTTAGAAAGAGTTACCCTGATACCACTTTGTGTGTCGGCCCTCATTGCAAGCCACTTCTCTAAGACAACGCGTGGAATAACTCCACAACCCAAGGGTACACAAGTGCGACCTAAGTAGAATGACTCCTTATCCACGACATAAAGTCCACACATCCCGTTCATGATAACCGGGTATCTAATTGGATCCAACAAGATGCACTACCCAAGGCAAAACAAAGGTTGACTAACATCTTACGACAGCCCCCGATATCAAAAGAAAACCCAATCTGGAAGACTTACATAACGTAAAACTCGATTTGCACAACATCACAAAAGAGGGAGATTTCATAATGGAAAGATAAAATAGGCAAATCATTATCCTACTTTAGGATTTCCTAAATCCAAGCAAGGCGATAACATATTGCATGTAATCAAATAAAATAATTCACATTATTTGCAACTACTCAAAAGTAATTAAAATTACAATTGCAGTATTGAGGAATTTAAAACTAATAATTTAACTCCCTGTTTCTCCGATTACCCATACTAATAAAAATCATCTTTTCAAATAAAGTCATTTATTGTAAAGTCCATTTTATTCCAATCTATGATAATAGAATAATCATTTTAAAATTCATATTTTAAATATTTAAATATATGTCTCTAAAAAAAATATTATTTTATAATCCAACTAATTAAAAAATAATTCCCTATTATTTAACATATATATATAATATATATATATATATATTTAAATAATAATAAAAAAATATTTATTTAAATTATAATATATTATATATATATAATATATACATATTATATATATAATATATACATATTATATATATATATAATATATATATATACATATTATATATATAATATAAAATAATATTAATAAATAAAAAAATGAAATTTTAAATTTAAAAAAAATGAAATTCTTTTTCATTTACGGACCCCAAAGGGAAGGGAAGCAACCACAATTTAGCCGGCCTCACAACCTTATACAACAAAAGCCTCAATGAGTGAACATCAAGTATAGTTGACCTCCCAGTAAACCCAAAATAAAATTTCATTTTTATATTTATTTTCAAAAAAATAAAACAAATTTCCTCCCCTGTTTTGCACAAAACAAATTTCTGTGTAAAATTTTCAAAATAAAATTTTCCAGAATGAACAGAAAACAATATATTTATAATATATACCTAAGTTTCCATTTTACAGTCAAATTGTGCAACTTTTCTACAAATTTTTTTTACAATAAAACTAATTTCTCAAACACAATTTCTTGGTTTAAATTTCAAATTTGATAAGAACCATTTCAACTCCAAAATAGAGGTTTTCAAATTTCATTTTGTTTCATTCCATTTTCTATTGTTGAAATTGAAGATTTCTATTGCAAGTTTTTTTTTTTTTTTCAACAACCAATCTAACTTTCTTCAAGATTTAAACAAGGTTTTCAAATAAATGTTGCAACAAATGCTCAAATTGAAAATGCAAATTTCTAAAACAATAAACAAGGAGAACCTGTAATCTGAAGCTTGAAGGAGAGTTTGAAGAAGAAAGTTGAGCTTCCCTGCAAGAAGATTTTCCAAAGCTTTTCCAAAATCCTCACCCAAAATCCAAAATGCATGAACAAAACATCAAGAACTCCCTTCCTTTTTAAAAACAATTTATTTTTTTATTCAAATGAAATATCTTCCCCAATTTTGGTCAACTTTCC
>VDFB02270651.1:196224776-196259433 GCA_007258455.2 Sequoia sempervirens
CCTTCCATGTGCATCATGTGCAATCATCATAAGGAGTGTATATCTCATCTCTTCTTCCAATGTCCCTTTGCAAGAAAGATTTGGCACTTCTAGTGGAGTGTCTGGGGCCAGCCATGCAGAAATATTTGTTCTTTGGATGAATTTTGGAGGATTCTTAAAAGGCCTCCTACCAAGACTTCTTTTCTTCACATTGTGTGAGATATTGAACCTAGCTTGGTCATTTGGCATATTTGTTTGGAACATAATCATAGGATTTTCTTGGATAAAAATATTTTGATTGGTCAGATTTGGTTGAGAATCTTGGGGGTTTCCAAGAGACCCTTGTTGCCAAGTGTGATTTATCTGTCCCAGTTGAGCCTGGTGATTGGAGTGTGGTCGGAACTCTGGGTCTTCTTATTAGTGGTAGGAGTGGCCCATTTCCTGGGTGAAGGCAGCGTGACAAGGAGAGGATCCAGCGAAATGGTCATTGGTGTCCCCCTCATGTTGGCGTGCTGAAGATAAACATAGATAACTCGTCTAGGGGTAACCCTAGACATGCCAGGGTTGGGGGTATTGGCAAAGATAGCTCGGGGGTTGTGGTTTTCTTTTTTCTATTTACAAAGGCCAACACACTAATAATTTGATGGAGGCGTTGGCTATCCTTTTGGTGATGGAACGAGCATATACCCTTGGTTGGAGGAGAATTATGTGTGAGTCAGACTCCCAGGTTGTCATTGATATGTTGAATAAGCATCACCTTGGGGATGTAAATTGGAAGCTAGTTGTTGTGATTCAGAAAATTATTGCTTTAGGAGGTTACATGGATTCTATCACCTTCTGCCATGTCCCAAGGGAATGGAACAAGGTGGCTAATGGTTTGGCTAGATGGGTGTCAGAGTAGATGGCTACTTGGAGTGTGGATGATTGGGGAAGTCTCCTAGAGAACCTTTCACGGAAGCTGGAGGAGATGGTGATGGAGGATATGAGATGTTTCTTGGGAGTTTTTTTATTACTTTGATGTTGGTTTTGACCCCTGGGGGGACTTTTTTTCTTTCTGATTTTGCATTGGTTTCTTGATTCAATAAAAAATTTACCCCTTTTTATTAAATTTTTTTTTGTATTTGTAATAAATATATAGTCAACTTACATATATATTAATAGGGGCCTCAAGAAGGTAACTCTCAACGTATTTTATATATATTAATATTTAATATATGTATGCTAGTCTATCTTCTATGATAATAAAAATGCAATTAACATTTCATAGAATCTAGTGATGCATTCAAGGACAAAGCATATATCTATCAAGTATCACTTTTTGAGAGAGAAGGTTAAGGAGAATGAAGTAAAGTTTGAGTATGTTTCTACAAAGGATCAGATTGCTGATATATTTACTAAGGCTCTTCTGAAGGATACTTTTGAGTATCTTCAAGAGAATTTGGGGGTTATTTCCCCTTCTTTCTTGAACTAGATGCATATGGGGATGCATCAATCTAGTGGATCTAAGGGTCTATCTCTTTTTTTAACTGATGTTGGTGGCTACCTTTGAGCGGGAGTAGGTAGTGTCATGTGTTGTCATTGAGTTGTTGATTTAGTTGGGTGTACTCCTAAGGGGGAGTATTCATTTCAAGTATTTTTGGTTCAGTGTCAAAGAGGGAGATCAATTCAAAACATTTTATCCTTTTCCATTGATGTCAAAGGGGGAGAGAGAATCATGTGAAAAAAATCTTATCTACTGAGGGAGAGATATCAGAATCGTGTAAGGTATCAGGAGAGAGTGTTCAAAGTTGTTGTATGGCTTTTCACATCTTTTGTTTCCATCAATGACAAAGGGAGAGATTGTTGCAACTATGAAGGTGTTGTCATTGATGTCAACAGGAAGTCTACTGATTGGTGCTATCATTGATGTCAACTATAGGATGATGATGTTGAGGATATTAAATTATGAAAGAGAGGAAAACAGGTTGTGCATGTGTAGTTGAGACCTTTAGGAAATATTGTGAGTACATGGAGCTATCTTTTTCAAAGTATTAAGGTGAGTTGGAATGAAGTAATGAGTTGAGATGATGTTTTTGGTACTTGGTTTCCAAGTGCTTTTGAGAAAATTTGATAAACAGAGTAAATTGTGTTGTGCAAGTGTTTATAGCATGCTTTGGTATTGTGCTCCTTATTCTTTCTGTGTGGATGCTATGCCTATGTATATCTTATATGTTATTCAAGGTTGTCAGAGGTTGCTATATTCAAATTTTGGGTTTCTATATTGTTGTATAGTGTAAGATATTTTCACCAATGTGTGAACCATTTGTTCAGTGATGTTTTTTGTGGCCTAGGAGAAATGTATTTTCTCTACATTTCTTTGATATTTGGCTTCAGGTTTTGTATATTTGGGAAGTTGCTTATAATGCTTTTATATTTTTGTATTCAAGTCTTTTACTTGATTTGGTGTAGTATAGAGTGAGTTTCATTTATCAGTATGCAAATAAGGGTTATCAATTGTTATGTGTTGAAGGGTTTATATGATGCAAAATTGGATGAATTTTTTAGTGAATCTTAAGTAGTTCATGGATTTTTCTAGACTGAGTTCAAGTGAATTATGTTGTTTGAAACTTTTGACTTGATTTAAAGAAGTGTGTACTTAATGATTATGGTGTTTTGCACGAGTGTTGACCGACCTTGTGTTTAACACTACATGTGAGGCTTACAGAAGCATGTTGAAGTGTGTTGGGATCTATTTGGGTCCTAATTAAGGATTTATGTAGGTCACCTTTCATTCCTATTCACCGTAGGAATGTTTAGGTGTCAACCTATTTTGAATTTGTATGTATAACAGCTAGTGACCTACATTAGAGAAATTTTTTGAGGTAGAGCTTGATATAAATATTTATGGTGTTGATGCAAGAGAGGTGAACGAAAGACTAAGAAGAAAGATAGATGCAAGATTGATGTGAGTGATGTGTGTGATGTGAATTTGAGTGGAACAGTGTGAATTTCATGTTAGGGTTCCTGAAGGAAGTGAGCTGAAGGCATCTAAAATCTTTCATGTGAGACTGCGAAAGTGTGTGAGCAATTGTAGTGGAATCCCTGTTGCATTGAGAAGTGTTCTTTGTGTAACATTATTATTCTATCTTCGTGTATCCTTTCTGTGGTAGTGAGCCCTAACTGTGAGCCTTTTGGACAGTGTGTCATATTCTAGCAGTGAGCCCCTTTGTACTGGTTTTTTATTACTTATATTGTGAGCTAATCCTCACCATGGTTTTACCCTCATTAGTTTTTCCACGTAAATTTGATGTTCTCTTGTGCATGGTGTTGTGATTTTAGTTTTTGTTATCTGTATTTCATGTTTAATCATACTAACATAATAAGGGTTTAATGAATGCTTGTGGATCTGATTACTGTTGAAGGTTTTGAAGGTTTAATTTGCTAAAACTGATTCACCCCCATCTTAGTTATCTTGTTCATTTCAATAGGGTCAACTCCCTTAAAAGGATACGCAAGAAAAGACACAAGGGACAACACAATTCCCAATCCCCAACATGACACTCAAAGAAAACATCATTTGCATAGAAATAATAAAGAGTTTCACCCTAGATCAAAACATAATATATCACTAAGGATAAACTCGTTGTTTATAAACATGATTCAACTCATAGTTCCATTGCACCAAATTTAAACATCACTATTATAAACAAGATAATTACTAATAATTATTACAATTTAATTTTCTACTTGAATAGTTATGATAATATTTTGCATTTTACTTAGCAATACTACGACCTCCAATCTTTTGAACTAGACAACCTCAAGTTACTACTAGCAATAAAAGAAAACAAGAGTTTCGTCTATGTTTTAACTTTTCATTTTCAAACAACCAAGGTTAGCATCTCCAATATTCAAGCATGTTGTCAACAGGTAAATAAAATTGCATTCATTTCATAACAAAAGATTATACTAACTCAGCTAGATAACTTTCACAATCAATTTGTGGCATAATCAAGTACTATCAAATATATAGAGTAAGCATTATCCTTAATAATTAGCCCATAAACTAGAGCAATAATTCTTGGAAACCAACTCAATTAATATGCATTAATTTTCTCCAACAGTTCTCACTAATACTACTTGAATTCAACAATATTCTCATCCATATCCATACTCAACTAAGACTCCATATAAAGAAGGACATTGTAGAATAGCAATTAGAGTTAGAAACAAAAATTCTTCAAATAACTCTTATGGAATTAAATCTTTCATAAAACTTAATGATTCAAATAACCCAACAACTATAACAACTTGCTTTAAACATGGATAAGGAGATAATAATTACAAATAACCCTATGAGGAATCAAAGAAGTTCAACGTCACAAGATAAGAGAATATAATAAGGATATAATTAACATACTACTTGTTTGGAAGCTAAGGAAGAACACTTAATCATTTTTATTTCTAATCTTCATCAAATTAAAACATTGCACACAATGGGACCCTAACAAAAATAAGCTAACAACCCCAGAGTTCCTAGTGTTGGAACCTCACTTTGATACCAAATACACATGCCCCAATTTTTACACCACTAAACAATACACAACTACCAGATACATAATTTTAGCAAATACCCAAAAATTATCTAGTATTGAATTGTACATAAAATTCAAACATGAACAATATTCAATAACATCTAACAAAGATCTAAAAAAGGGAAAACCTTACCAAACAAGGGAAAATCCAAAAGTGGTAGCCTCTTCTTCTACAAGCCCTACTCTTCCATTCTTCCTCTCCCATCCTCTCCTCTTTCTCCACCAAGAATTCTCCTTCCCAAAAGGAGAAGGCCCTCAAACTACAAAAGCCAAAATTGAATAAAAAAGAGAGAAGCCAAGGAAAAGAGAGAAGCCAAGATAAAAGAGAGAAGCCCCTCCTCATATCAAAGAGAAGGAATATATAGAAGGAAAAAGGCAACCAACTCCCCATAACTTTCCAACCACCCAACCAACTCCAATTTTCGCCACTTTTCATAAGTGGGTAATTAGAGTGGGCTTTAAACTTTATTTAAAAGGTTTTATGGAATAAAAATACCCCTAACCAATAGACCTACCACCTAGGGCACCTTTTAAACAATTAAACCCACATAAAGACTTTATAAAACATAAATTAAGTAATGACATTTAAAGAGTGAGTCAAAAGTCTAACAAAACAACCTCTCCCTCATGCGCAATCCTTACAAAACAAGGTTAAAACACGTATCCTTGACAAGACTAGGAATTCACAAGAATGACATAAGGGAAGTAGCTATGTGACCCCTTCATCCACATTGGCCAATTTTAACCTGTTTACTCAACTAGAGAAAAGTGTCAGTATTTCTCATAATTAATAGTCATTGAAACAAATAGCATATGAAAAATAACCTTCTAATAATAATCAACTAAGGAATTAAAGTAACATATAATTCACTCTTCCTACTTGCATAATACCTTTTAGAATCAAGCAATAATTGATCATGTTATATAATATCAAAATATTACCACTTACCAATAATCTATTTAACCTATAACAAATACTACTACAAGCAAATATTAAATATCAATCACTACCTTTATGTTCTCTCTTATGATGAAATCTATTTAATATAAATAATGATATTACCAATAACGAAAACACCTTGATCATTACATACTTATGCAAATAGGGAATAGACCTCATCTGGCTATCACATGAAATCACAACCACTAAAATTAGTTAGTTAACAATCAAAAAAATATAAGCAACTTGATGTATAGGAACAATAATCACTAATGTACATTGTCCAACTCAAAAGAACATAAAATACAAGACATAAACCATTGATGACTAATAGGATCAAAAAGGCCACAAGCGACGTGGTCTTACAAATCTATGGACCTTTAAAAAACATTGCATCAACAAAATTGATTGAAATTTTGAGGTGACATGATTTGAATAATGTTTTGAGTAATTAGTTGATTATCTTTGTCCAAAAATCAGAATTTAATGGACAAATTTTGGTTGCAAAGTTGTAATGTGAGATAGTGCTGGAAAATATAATTTTAATGTTTAATTTACAAAATTCAACTTGGGAATTGGATTTTACTGGGAGTTTCAAATTTTTGCATGGCATTCAAAAACTCCTCATTAGTGTTGGCAAAGTGGGACCCCCATAATGTGTTGGCTGGCAATTTCAAAAATCAGAATTAATTATGAGGAATGGAGAATCTTGGTGTTTGCAATTCATGGCTTGTCTTCCTAGAAGTGGTGCAAACATGCATTGGAGTGTTAAATATTTTATTAGATGAATTTTTATTTTATTTTCCAAGTTAGGGGCGTGGAGGAGGAGTTATAGATTTGTGGAGAAAGTGGTTGTTGGAAGGAGTTGTCAAAACTATCTTGTTTAAATTTTATTTTTCTTTTCCTGGGGAGAGGTGTGGAGACATTGTATTTTTTGGCTGAAGGTGAAATTTTATAGCAAATAAGTTTGAAAGATTGTTGGAACATTTTGTTATAGATTTTTCAGATGAAGGTTGTAAGCAAGAGAAGAATGAAGATGCAGTGAGATATGGGATTGAAGAAGTGTTACCAGTAATAATTTTGTAGTTTGTATAAGATCTTTGAAACTGGTTTTTGATGTTTTCCTTGAATCTAGAAGGCTGCACATATTGTAATTTCATTTTGGACATAACTTCATGTGTTGCAGGAGACTTTGTGCAATAAAAGAAATCTTTCTTGTTGCTGATTTTTGTTTTCTTTAATTCATTTTCTGAAATTATTTCTTGTGAGTTTTGAAGGATGTTGAGAGTTCCAAGAACTCTCTTGCATCATCCCCCCTTACATTTGAAATAGCCTTGTATTTATAGGCTTCCATCCTCATTACTACCTATAACCACCCAATAACTACCTCCTAACTACCTAAAGTTGAAATACAATAATATTACTTAGTTAAGATTTTGTATCACTTTTTTGGAAACAAAGTTTATTTTCTAACCTTTTGGTTACAATAAGTGACATAAGTCACTTTTACAAAAACATAATTAGAACTTGAATTTTAGAAGAACGAGCCATTGGTCTTATTGAGGTGAGCACCATATCTTTTTCGATCCATGAATCACATATTCAAACCACAATCTAACATCCGCATTTTACCTTCAAAGATATTTGTTTCAGTTGCATCTATTGGGCATCCTTTTCTTCCATGAAGCTATAATAATATGGCATGTCATCTTCATCAACCTCCTTAAAGGTGAGGATATTTCCCTTACACACAATCACAATATTGACATATGTACCCACACCTATGTAATCAACAACTTTGAAGTGAAACACACTTGAACCGAATTCTTTAACAATGCCCATAATTCCATGTCATGACACCAACATATATCTTGAATTGCCATTTTTATTTCGAGACCATACAATATACCTACACAATAGAATCCATGGTGTGTTATTTTGAATGAGACATCATCTAAAGTTGGAGCTCTTTTACTAAATTTGTAGGGTAACAAAGCACCTGACGAGAGATACTAGAGTCAAGCTAGCCAACCAGAAGCAATGAAGCTTCATACTACCCATTGTATGATTCATATTAATACCTAGTTGTCCATGAACATCATCATTTTCCTTAGAAGAAACCAACCTTCACTTGTCTACTTTCTAAACTCCATTACACAAGGGTCATCCAATGGAAGAGAAATTATGCCTCCATTAAATGCATAATGTGTGTCTATATGTGGAGCCAAACCAACTCTAGGAGGGCATCCATTTACCGCTAACTGATCAAGTGATAGATAATTCTCCACCTGATTAACCTCTGGAAGAGATGACATTCTATTTAACAAATCTGATGAAAATAATAAAAGTTGACCCATGTTTTCCTCCCTATCAACATTTCATGTTTTATACATGAAATAATAATCATAATGTTGAACTCTCTATTTCAAAAGCCCTTGCTAGGGCCTTTCATCCACCGATGTTCCTCTTGTTTTGAAATAATGTTACAAATTAAATAAATCCTAGGAATGCTCATCTCTAAAGGGACTGTAAATACTGGTAATGTTTTTGTAACACAGTATTGCAAGACGCGGCAACCAAAATCACTATATGGATATCCATTCCATGATGCTTATCCAGCCTTAGATGGAGCTATACCATGATATGTAACAATCATGTAAGTGTCATTTTCATCCGATGTGTGTACACTCTTGAGAGACAACATGAGAATCATCACTCATTAACATAATCATCAGAGTTTCATCCATTGATCTCTGTAGCAAAAGTATCCTCTTCAACACCAAACCAGTAAGTGTAAAGTCTTTGAAAAATCAGCTCAATAGTCTTTGCTTTGATTAGTAGTGGTACTTCTTTTTCATACTCATTCATAAATTTAAGTAAACTGGAAATACTCTACTGCCTTCACTTGCGTAGATACCCTGTCACAAAGCTTCCATTTTGGAAGCAGGCAGCAGGTATACTGACAAAGGTTTTTGAATTCAGCTTTATACCTGTCGATTGCATCTTGAAAGTTTCTAAGACAATCTGCAACATATCTCTTTCATGTATCACCAAAACTAAACCTTTTCAAAAGCTCAATCCCCAAACATAAGTTCAATCCTCAATGTAAAAATATTTAAATGATGAAATCATTTACTTGTGGGTCCTTAAACTCATTTAAAATGCAAGCACTTGTTAAATGAAAAACATTCATTAATTATAGTCTCAATAGAATCATAATCTAGCATATCAATTCGAAATAATTTTAGCGTCTCTTTGATTCCTTCCATGCATTTCAGGTGCTTGGTCTCTTCCTCGTGTCTTAAACACATTTCATCAATCAACACCACAACTCAAGAGCCAAATTTTATTGGTCTAAAAATAAACCTAAAAGCTCTGATTGCATGTCAAAAAAACATACCCAAATCCTAAACAATGGAATGCATAAATTAACCTCCCTACAAGAGCAAAGAAACCACCCATGACCCAATGAATCCACTCACTCCAATCACATATATAATCTCTTTGTTGTCCATTGTCAAATTGGTATTGTCTTTAAGATTTACTAAACCAAAGAAAAAGGCAAACACCCTTGAGACTTCCTCGCTAGTAGAGCATATCTACCACCTTTTAGTTTATACAAAGCAAACAAATGCCAAAACATGATTGCACAAGTATCCATGTTTATGACAAAGATCTTTAAAAGAGAAGGGAAAACAGTTAGTCAAACTCCTAGAAAGAAATGAACCCTTAAACTAATGCCTACACTCAATTTTTTTTCTTAAGATGGGCTTTTAAATTGAAGAGGCAACAAACATGTTGAAATGTGATACGAACAAAAAAATACAACAATAATTGTTTGCATGTGATTATAGTCATTTATCCTAGCCATCCAAAAGAAAATGCTATCATTTATATTTTATTTAGCTCTTCTAACTCTAATAGAGGAAGTAAATCTTATGTGACAATGTTAAACTTTCAAAATAAGAATAATAAAACTTTAAAAATAAAAAATCACAACTTAGGCTTTGTCATTTTGTTACTCACAATTTTCAACTTTGCATCACAAACGGTTTTAATTTTTGTGCCACATAATTTATCATTAAATAAAATATTTTAGTTGCCTTTTACAAATGCAAAATATTTGCAAAGAAAGAAAAAAATCTGAATCAATTGAAAAAAAACAAAAACTAATAATTTGTCTTATAGAAAAGAGTAGGAACATCAACCATACGTATAACGACAGGCGGTACCAACTACATTCAGTTCACAACAATATTCCCTTATTTATCATCAATCCTACCCAGCATCTGCAAACGACAACTGATAAGTAATACCTGCATTCAAACGTCTGGAAACGACAAGTGACAAGTAATAATTCCTTCTAATTTCAAACACTCTTCACCATTTGTCCGATAATACATGAACAACATCGTTGATGAAAACATACTCCAATCTATTTAATAATTCATTCAATTCGTCGATTAGATAAGCTCTTCACCTGCTCATTCTTTCCGTTGAAAGTTCTAATGGATTCTCAACTCTTTACCACTGAACTGATTCTCATCTTATGGACTGTTTCAATTGCTTCAATCATATTTGTCATGGCAGTCAAGATTCAGAACAGGGGAAGAGGCAAAAATCTCCCTCCTGGAAAGTTAGGGCTTCTATTAATAGGGGAGACCTTCCAATTCATGAGAGCACACAGAGCTCACAAAACAAAGGAGTGGATACAATACAAGGTCTCAAAATATGGTCTTGTCTTCAAAACTTCATTAATGGGCCGCCCCACAGTTGTCCTCACAGGGCAAGCAGGCAACCACTTTATCTTTAACAATGATTACAACATCATAAGTAACAAGCAGAATTCCAGTGTGAGCAGGCTTCTTGGGCCCAAGAACTTGTCTGATCTTCCTGTAGATGATCACAAAAGAATGAGAGGTGCCATCACCTCATTCATGAAGCCTGAGGTCCTGCAGAGATTCCTCAGTAGAATGGAGTCAATTATTGTGCAACATTTTGCTGGGTATTGGAAAGGAAAAGAGAGTATTACAGTGGCCCCCTTGATGAAGCAGCTCACATTCCATGTCGCCTGTGATCTGCTCTTTGGTCTGAAGGAAGATAATGAGAGGAAGATTCTAGAACATGATTTAACTGCACTTATAAAGGGTGTGTGGTCTCTTCCCCTGAATTTGCCTGGAACATCTTTTCATGGAAGCTTAAAGGCTCGCTGTCGTTTATATAAGAATTTATCAATTTTTCTGGAAGCAAGGAGGAGAGAGCTGCAACAAGGAAAAGCCTCTCCCACCCAAGACCCAATATCATGCTTGCTAAGAATGGAGGATGAGAATAATATTCCCCTGACCGAAGATGAGATCATAGATAACATGATCTTGGTCATGATTGCCAGCCATGACACTACTGCTGTTCTTCTTACTCAGCTTGTCAGAATGTTGGCATTGAACCGCCAATCTACCACAGCATTCTTCAAGGATGGTTTTTAGAAAAATTCTTAATTCAAATTCAGTGCTTCAAAATGGATTCACACAATTATAAATTATTATTTTCACAAAGCAAATAAAGGTTCTATTAGGGAGACAACCAAAAGAACTTCTTAAATGATTATAAATTGTCATTTTTCACAGAACAAACGGAGGTTATATCAGGAAACAACCAAATGAACCTCTTCAATGGGAAGATATCCAGAAAATGAAATATACATGGAAGGTTGTTCAAGAAACATTGCGTTACATCCCTCCTTCAATTGATGGATTCAGGACAGCTATTCAAGATGTAGAATATGAAGGCTATACAATTCCTAAAGGATGGCAGGTATGTTTTTTTATATGTGAATGAACAAAAGATTAGTAATAAAAATTGTTTAAAACAGTGTAATAGCATGAAATTGAACAGAAAAATACCAAGATTATAATACTATTAAATGAACCTTTTCACGATATTTATAAAATATTTAAAAGTGTGTTTTATACAAATATCAATAGCATAATATTGAGTGTAGACGAGGTTTTCATAATCCATTGAATTGAGTAGGATTTTTTGGATAAAACTGTAAACTTATTAATATTGACAAATTTTGAATCACACTCTAATCCATCATAAATAAGAAAACAAAATGATTAATCATTGATCACAAACATAGATATTCACTAAACTAACACATTCCTTTTTCAAACACTCTTACTCAACAAAAGAATAATTATTTTGAGTGTTTAGAAGATATAACTTATATTAAAAACTCAATGGGGAACCAAACAAGTAGTGTTATTGATTTATCTAAGTTTGGATTGATTTATATACAAGTTATTCTTTAAGAGAAAATAACTTATTGTTAAGTATGTGAAGTATAAATTTGTATTGTATGTTGAGTTTGTGATTAGCTTCTACACTATTTTATAGTTTATTCAATTTAACAAGTTTACAATGATCATATTTTTTATTTTGAAATACAATTCTTCTTGTCAAAATTGAACAGTTATTTTGGACAAACGGTATCACCCATTGGGATGAGGAAGCTTTCAAGGAGCCACATAACTTTGATCCTACTCATTTTGGCAATCAACTTCCACCTTATACTTTTATACCATTTGGTGCAGGTCCTAAAATTTGTCCGGGTTATGATTTTGCAAAGATAGAAACACTTATATTTTTACACTATTTAGTATCTAAATATAAATGATCTCTCATATTTCTTGATGAAAAAATAATTTGTGATCCTATGCCAAAACCTAGTAAGGATCTAGCAATCAAGCTTCATACCAAGGGCAATTGATTATGTTGATGTTATATAAGTACGTATATTTCCATCAAAACTTGCTTATAAATTATTAGGCAATGATGATATATGTCCTCAATACATATACCAATTTTGTTTTTAAGGGATGACCTTGAATTTCTAGTTTATTTTCATAGTTGTTTTGTTGTACTTGAACCACTTTTCTATTATTAAAGATACTTTATTAGTATTACAAATAAGTGCAATTGAAATTTTCTTTAATGTTTTATTATCTGTGTTTTATTTATTCAAATGAATATGGAAAAGAAAAAGCTTGATTATAACTATTTCTCTTATGTTGTTAGCAATGAAATGTCAAACTTATCTATTTTTGTTTAGAGATTATTGTATATTAATATTCTCATAGGATCTATTAAATGAGAATATTTTGGCAAGAAATTGTTGGTGGCAAATTTATAGGCTTATTTAATTATTAATAGGCCCTTTGTGTTGTTCATTGTCATTTTCCATACCCAATTATTCTATTAAATTTTCAACAATGAACATTATAACTTGAATATAAAGTTGGCATTCATAAGCTGATAGTATTATAACACTTAATAAAATAAAACTGAAAATGGAAAAGAAAAATGTTGATTACAACTATTTCTCTTATGTTACTAGTGAGTGATGAAATTAAACTTAGCTAGTTTTGTTTAGAGGTTGCAGTACATCAATATTCTTGTAGGATCTCTCAAATGAGAATATTTTGGCAAGAAATTATTGATGACAATTTTAAAACCTTATTTAATTATTGGTATGTCCTTTGTGTTGTTCATTGTTATTTTGCATAATAATTGTGTTCTTTTTATTTTATTTTATTAATTATTATAATTATATGAGTTCTATGAATGCTAACTTTATTTTCAAATTATAATGTTCACTTTTAAATAAAATATTTTTGTTAAAAAATTAAATATCAAATTTATATTTATTGTTACAAGTATTTATATTTAAAATATTAATAATCACAAATTTTAAATTATTTTATATAAATCTAAAAAACTGAAAGACCATCTACTCAAAATTATGTAATTGTACTATTTAATTAAGATTCTCTTAAATATTTTGTACATTATTCATACGGTAATTACTCATATGGTAATTGTATTTTAATTCTCTTTAGAATAACATGTCATTTATGTTTCTCTAATACATTCACTTTTAACATAGTCAAGGATTACCTTGATCCATCTTTTATTAGATATTTTTAAAATTATTTGAATAATTATTTATTTCTTACAATTAATTAATTAATTAATGTTACAGTACATTATATGCTATTAAATTTTATAATATATGAAATAAAAATCAATGAATTAGTAAACAAAGAAAAGAAAATATTAATTATATTTTTATTCTATATATTATTTAGTGACAAAAAGTAGAGAATAAATTCAATTAATGAAAAAGATAAGATTATATAACATAATTCATTTGCATATTTACATATCTATGATATTTTAATAAGATTCATACATACAATAATGAAAATAATACAATATAGAATATAGATCATACATGAGATAGGAGATGTTAGTGGTCTAAGATACCATAATATCCAATATATACATAAATAGAATATACCCTTGAGGTAAGGTAACATCATACAATACACCTTGTGGAGGAAACCACTCCATGCTATATCTCCAAGAGATCCTAAATACATGTCATACGCGTCAAATCTCTTTAGAGTGATTTAGATTTCTTTATATTGACCTCCTCCTAATAATACAATGGAGGGGAAAACCACTAAACCCATATATGCATCCTAATTACCTAATATAATTCATGATCTAATTTAACTAACTTAAAGGATGTGTGCTACATGTCGATATTGAAATTCATTTATATATTTTATAATATCATATCCCTAGGTACATAGTGTGAACACCAAACCTGCACAAACTAACAAAAAATCAACAAACAAGTGTCAAACATGTTAGAAAGACCAATCTAGTGTTCCCTATGAAATTATTCAACCAAAATCACTAGAAAATGTGAAATAACGAGAAATTGAACCAAATAAAGCATGTAATCTAAACAAAATCAGCTAAACCTCCATCCCATAGGGAGAGTGGTGCTCCTTTGATGTGGAAAGAAGCCCTTTCCCAATCCCTTTGATAAGCTTGACGAAGTGTAGATGATCTAAGTGTAAAATTGACTGTAATCTAGCTAAATTGCTTGTAAATGATGAAAAGCTATGGAATGAAATACCTATAATGATAATGCTCTAAGTTGTGGATCCGTATTGTGAAAAGGATGCCTCTATTTATAGAAGCCAAGGGTTGAAGAATGGAGGAAATTGGTGAATGTGGGATAATTTGAGAGCCAATGAGAATGTGCCAAGTGTCACAATTCTATTGGAGGAAGTTGGAGCACATTTTGGGAAATGTGTGAGTGAAGGAGGATGGAAGAGAAATAAATGTTGATGGTTGAGAATTTGAAAATGGTGTAAGAGGAATTGAATGAGATATGAAAGGTTGTAAGAGAATTTATTGCAGATGTAAGATGATGTGATAGGTTTTTGAAAACCTTTGGAGGGAAATTGAATGAGAGGTTGTTGAGAGGAATATTCCTTGGAATATGTCTTAGTGAGGGAAAATAGATGAATTAAATAATTAATTGAAATTATTTTCATGTGCAACTTGGTTAGTTGACCATGGGTTAATTTAACTCTTGAAGAGTTAAAAGCTAGAGGAATTAGTAATGATGGTTAGAAAGGTGATTTAGGATTAATTAATCCAGAATTAATTATGTAGCACCCCTCCATTTTGGCTCTTTTGATCGGACATTGTTTTCTTTGTTATGCTTTGTTCTGCTATTACTTTGACTATGATACTTGGTTACTATTTGATCTCAAACTTTCAAGTGATGCGAATGTTATATTTTGATGAGATGGTATTTTACTCTGATGTTATCATTATGGCATGTTTTAAATTAACTTAGCAGATATTTAATTAATGATGTTTTATGCTTTTGATTATATTATTGATGTTAGACTTGTCAGTTAGAAAGTTTGTATTGGTGAAGTGGACGAGATTGTATCACTCGCTTGCGAGCACCTTACGATTCTGAGATTTCCTCTTCACGGTGTGTTTTATTATATCATATATATGCATGTTTGATATACTCTTCGTTCGTAGGTTGACAGGTACAAGACATCAACTCCACCTAATTTCACAGGTTTGAGTGTGTCCATTGGCCAACGGTATTTGATTGGGAGATAGTAGCTAGGTTTTTCGTGACAAGTCATCACTCTAGTCATAGTGTGTCGTCGGGTTTTAGTCGGGTTAAGTTGCTTCTTTGTTGTTCATCTCTCCTTGATTTATTTAATTTCAAGTTAAAAAAAAAGGTAAATAAATGGCTTTCTTGTATTTCAGATGTTATTAAATAAATCTAATGTAGTGTTAGAAATGTTACTTAAATTATTAATTGATTTAATTTAATTAATAAAATAATCTAATCTTGGATTAGATTTATTTTATTGATTATTTAAATTAATTGTGTGGGATTAAGTCAAGTTGTTCATTTGGAAATTATAAGTGTTAAATTCTTTTTTTGAAATGAAAATTTAAAAAAAGTGTTAAAGTTTTTGAAAAGAAGATTTTTTAAGTTAAATTCTTTTGGAAATGAAAATGTTTAAAAGTATTTAAATTCATTTGAAATAGAAATTTTAAAAAATGAAATAATGAAATAAAGTCATGTTGAAAGAAATTTGCTTGTTTTAAAATTTTAAAAAGAAAAATAAAATATCTCCAAATTGAATAGAGGAGCAATAACTTTGGTAGATGGGATATTTTGGGGAAAGTTGACCAAAATTGGGGAAGATATTTCATTTGAATAAAAAAATAAATTGTTTTTAAAAAGGAAGGGAGTTCTTGATGTTTTGTTCATGCATTTTGGATTTTGGGTGAGGATTTTGGAAAAGCTTTGGAAAATCTTCTTGCAGGGAAGCTCAACTTTCTTCTTCAAACTCTCCTTCAAGCTTCAGATTACAGGTTCTCCTTGTTTATTGTTTTAGAAATTTGCATTTTCAATTTGAGCATTTGTTGCAACATTTATTTGAAAACCTTGTTTAAATCTTGAAGAAAGTTAGATTGGTTGTTGAAAAAAAAAAAAAAACTTGCAATAGAAATCTTCAATTTCAACAATAGAAAATGGAATGAAACAAAATGAAATTTGAAAACCTCTATTTTGGAGTTGAAATGGTTCTTATCAAATTTGAAATTTAAACCAAGAAATTGTGTTTGAGAAATTAGTTTTATTGTAAAAAAAATTTGTAGAAAAGTTGCACAATTTGACTGTAAAATGGAAACTTAGGTATATATTATAAATATATTGTTTTCTGTTCATTCTGGAAAATTTTATTTTGAAAATTTTACACAGAAATTTGTTTTGTGCAAAACAGGGGAGGAAATTTGTTTTATTTTTTTGAAAATAAATATAAAAATGAAATTTTATTTTGGGTTTACTGGGGAGGCCGCAACTATGGTCAGATGTACCACCTATGGGGGGTTGTATGCCTCCAGGGAGGTCACGCTGCCGGCTGCTTCCCTCTCCCTTGGGGCCCGTGGGGCCGTGAAAAGAATTTCTATTTTTTAAATTTAAAATTTCATTTTTTTTATTTATTAATATTATTTTATATTATATATATAATATGTATATATATATATTATATATATAATATGTATATATTATATATATAATATGTATATATTATATATATATAATATATTATAATTTAAATAAATATTTTTTTATTATTATTTAAATATATATATATATATATTATATATATATGTTAAATAATAGGGAATTATTTTTTAATTAGTTGGATTATAAAATAATATTTTTTTTAGAGACATATATTTAAATATTTAAAATATGAATTTTAAAATGATTATTCTATTATCATAGATTGGAATAAAATGGACTTTACAATAAATGACTTTATTTGAAAAGATGATTTTTATTAGTATGGGTAATCGGAGAAACAGGGAGTTAAATTATTAGTTTTAAATTCCTCAATACTGCAATTGTAATTTTAATTACTTTTGAGTAGTTGCAAATAATGTGAATTATTTTATTTGATTACATGCAATATGTTATCGCCTTGCTTGGATTTAGGAAATCCTAAAGTAGGATAATGATTTGCCTATTTTATCTTTCCATTATGAAATCTCCCTCTTTTGTGATGTTGTGCAAATCGAGTTTTACGTTATGTAAGTCTTCCAGATTGGGTTTTCTTTTGATATCGGGGGCTGTCGTAAGATGTTAGTCAACCTTTGTTTTGCCTTGGGTAGTGCATCTTGTTGGATCCAATTAGATACCCGGTTATCATGAACGGGATGTGTGGACTTTATGTCGTGGATAAGGAGTCATTCTACTTAGGTCGCACTTGTGTACCCTTGGGTTGTGGAGTTATTCCACGCGTTGTCTTAGAGAAGTGGCTTGCAATGAGGGCCGACACACAAAGTGGTATCAGGGTAACTCTTTCTAAGTTAGTTAATTTAGTGATAACGTAAATAAACTTCTTAGAGGTTTAGGTTGTTTCAAACACTTAACAAGATTAATTTTGTAACGCCCCGCCACGCAACCCTAGGGAAAGTTGCAATTTACTAAACAAACGAACTATTTTTTATTTTTTTTCAAGGAACAATTAACATACAAGTTCACTAACCATTGCCAACCAATCCCCTAAGGTTGCGAGACTGTGTTACTTAAACCAAACACGAAACATGAATTAAAACCATACTATATAATTACTTAACAAATAAAGTTCACATACATTCCATTCATAATAATTTACATCCAAGAATATGAGATACCACTTGATTCCAATAATATAACTTACAACATGATTACAACACTCATTCCCTGAATGAGGTAATTCTAATAAGTATGATTACATATTACAAATTCCACCTTCATACCAAATGAGGGGTAATAAAATACAAGACCAACTGAATGAATTAAGCATGAGAAGAAACTGAATCCCATGAGCTCTCCAACTGGAATCTCGTCCGCACGAACAAGAAGCCAACCCAACAGATTAAGGAGCACGTTCCACCCAACCATGTGATACCTGAAGGCTCACCCCCTGTGCTAGGAGATAGTAACAAGGAATTCCTACACAAGACCATCTACCACTAGACACAGGCTACACAAAATTGATACGAATAAATACAAGTACCACATCACATGAACTAAATGGTCAAACCAACAACTCTAGTATGACTCACACATCACTGATATAGGTCACATTGCTTCTAGACATAAAATAGATCGAGAGTGTCACAAAGACCAAGAACAAACTGTTGACTTAGGAGGAGTGTCATCGCATAGCTCATCAAGGGATATCCTCTAGGAATCTTCCTAGGCTCTGGCCCCCACTATGGGTTGTCCTAGTGGCCTCTACCGAATCCCTACACTCATGCTCACTCATGCGGAATCAAGTACCTCTCGTAAGGACAAGAGAGATGACCTTGCCATTCCAGACCTTCCCGTCTCATCCCAAGTCTAAACAAGCCCTTGGGTCCATGAGCGAGGCATAAATAATCTTGTTTAATGTTTGATGCAACCTAAGCTTCTAAAATTTTATTTAGTTATCACTTAATTAACCAACATGCATTGAAGAGTTTCCCTGACACCACTTTGTGTGTCGGCCCCCATTGCAAGCCACTCCTCTAAGACAACACACATGGTGAAAACCACGATAGGTAACTAGATAATACAACCTCTCCAATCCAAGGAGGTAACAAATCAAGGAACTCACTTCAAACACTAGAGGTAACAAGGTCAAGACCCTCTCCAAACATTGGAGGCAACAAGGTCAAAACTCTCTCCAAACACTGGAGGAAAAATAGAATACAACTCCACTCCTTCCAAAGGAGGTACAAACCACATAACCCTCTCCTATTCCCAAGGAGGCACAAATCATCCCCGTTCGTGAAAACCAGGTAAAACAACATGGTGTAACTATGCACATTTTCCACGGCAATGCATAAGTTGACCAACATAACAAAAACCCATACCAATAAATGAACCCCTATCTGGAAGACTTCCAAAACATTTACTCTAATTCCACAACATCGAGGACGAACATGATAACACTAAGACAGTTAAATAAGCTAATGTTCGGATTTCCTAAATCCAGTCAATCACAGTTTTCATTACTTGCATTTATCCAATCAAATAAACCAATTTCATTTCACGACATTGAAATATTTAAAAACCAATCATTTATTCTAAGTTTCATAATTATATTCCATAATCAAAGCGTTTTAATAAATAAGGTCATTTGATTAAAATAAATCAATCATTAACTCTATGTTTATCAGTTATATTCATAATCTAGATATTTTAATAAATAAACCCATCTGATTAAAATAAATCATTCATTATCTCTAAGTTTCACGATCATATACTATAAATAAAACCATTTGATTAATAAAACATTTAAATTAAATAATAAGTCAATTATTTACACTAAGTTCCGCAATCGTATTCTATAATTAAAACATCTTGATAAATAAACATTTAGATCAAATAAATTTATCTTTATTTCAACTTAGCTAAATCAACTAAATTTCATCTGATTATAAATTCTACTTTAGCTTCTATTACATAACAAACTCATCTTAAGATAATCTATATTTAAATCTATCCATTTAATTTCATTTGTCTCAATTATCCGTAATAATCAAAACTATATTTTAAATAAATAAAACATTTGATTTTAATATCACTTCATGCATCTATTAAAATAAAGAACTAGTCCAATATCAATATATTTAAATATAGAAGTACATTAACATGCATATATACAATTAAATATTCAATGTATATATATATAATCATATACATATATATTTGACTAAATAACTATTATTTAAACAATTGTACATTTAAAAACAATTTCAATACTCAATCACTTAATTAATATATATATATATATTAAAATAATAATAATTAAAAAAAACATATATAAAATTCATATACATATATATATTTATATAACCTATATTATATGTATAATAATTAAATATTATATATATAATATAAATTATATAAAATTTATAAAATTTATAAATATAAAAACAATTCATATAAATTAAAAAAAAAAACCAAAAAGCAAGGTATTGGTTGCTGCGCAGCCTCCAACAGGGGACGCGCCCCTATGGTGGCTGCTTCCAGCCCCTCCCCAACCATGGGGAGCGCTGCACAGCCAGTGCCCCCATGGATGGGGGGTGGCTGTGGGCAGCCCCCACAAAAATAAAAAAATAAAAAAAATCATTTAAACAACTTCGTTTAAAAATAAAAAACGAAAATCTAAAACCCCAAAATTTTATTTTTTTAAAATAAAAAATATTTTAAGAAAAATTTCCAGCCTACATAGATTTTATATGTAAAATATAAGTGGTTATTTATATGAATATATCATTTCACAGCCCAAATTGGGAAAATTTTCTTGAGGAGAAGACTGAGAAGAAGAATTTAAAGCACAATAATATGATGAAAATTTCTGGGTATTCCCCAAATTGACAAAGAAGTTAAATCTTTTCATCTGAATCCTTCCAAGTTTTCTATTGCTAATTTTAAAATGAATTCTCATGGGTTTTAATTGAATTCAAACAACATTTCAAAGATTTTCACACAGCCAAACAAAGATTGAAACTCATTTTCAAAATGAAAGAAACAAAAATAAAATCAAAGAGGGAACCTGGTTTTTCTCCAAAGCTTGAAGATTCCAATGGAGCTTTCAAATCCTCTTTAAATTCCAGCTCAAGCAAACTTTCAATCTCCTTCCCAAATCCAAAACAAGCCACAGCCAAAAAATCTTTTCCTCAAATTGGAAGATTCAAAATTAGATGAGATTGCATTTCTAAAATAGGGTTTTTCCCCAAATTGGTCAAAAAACCCTAAAAATCCCACCCACTAAGCTTATTTTAAAACCATTTGGAGCATATTTCCAATTTTACATTTAAAACAAATTTCTAATTTCCAATTCAAACTTCATGCATTTTTCAAAATTCATTAAAACAAAAGAATACAATTTTGCAAATAATTTACTTTATCAACAATTTTCAATAGTGAAATTAAAACACATTTTCATTTTATTTATTTATTTATTTAATTTAACTCTAATTATCCAAACAAGGTTTTTACCTTTATTATAATTAAATCATAATATGCAATAATGCCAAACAACTATCTCATTTAATATATCACCGTTAATCTAATTACTCAATACACTCAATCTAATTTTATTAATTAATCAAATTAATCAATAAAATAAATAACAAATCAACCTTGCAACTAGATACATTTAAATATCATTTATAACCTTTAAAAATATGAATTTAAATAAATACGCAAAGTGAAATGAACCAAATTAAAACAACCAACCCGACAACAACTCGACGACACGCTATGACTAGGGTGACGACTTGGCACGGAAAACCTAGCTACTATCTCCCAATCGATTTCTGTTGGTCAATGGACACGCTCAAACCTATGAACCAGGTGGAGTCGATGTCATGTACCTGTCAACCTACAACAAAGAGTACATCGAACATGCATATATATATAATATGATCAAACACACCGTGAAGAGGAAATCTCATAATCGTAGGGCACTCCCAAGCGAGTGATACAATCTCGTCCCCTTCACCAATACACAATTATTAACTGACGATTCTATCATCAATGATATGATCAACATCATAAAACATCGTTAAATCAAATATCTTATAAGTTAGTCCAAAACATGCCATAAAGATAACATCATAATAAAATAACATCACATCAAAATATAACATTCACATCGTTTAACAATTGCGATCAAAAGTACCCAAGTTCCAAAGTCAAAGCATAATCAGAAACAATCATAACAAGAAAGAACAATGCCAATCAAAGAGCCAAAACGGAGGGGTGTTACATCCTCCCCCTAGGGTCAGGCTTACTCCTGGAAGCTTGCAAGCACCCTTAGTACAAACTCCATAAAATCACACATATTCAATGGTTCAAAAAAAAAATTGAACCACTCCACACCTCAACATAAAACAACAGCAACCTGTGCTATAATCAACACAACCAAGACACTGTCAATCTATACAAATCAACATGGTGAAGCAACCGCCAACCAAATCTCCAAAACACATAACCATGAATTAACATACATAGAACACATATGCACCAATACACATCACCGAGAATCATCACAAGACCACACATAGTGCGATATTATTACAATGTTTACTCAAGACAAGGTATGCTACATTATCACTTCACCATTCATTTAACACCTTGCATTTTGAATCCAGGTACAACAATTTAACATCTACATGATTTCTTAAGACTCAACAATAAAGTTGGGGACTATAGGCCTCACCAACAAGATGCACCTATTATGCAATTATCATTAACATGCAATGGTTTCACAAATCCTTTTCTTTCTCTAAACTTTTGCTTACTACAAAATGATTTTCTATTCGTATTATACAGTTTCCATGATTATGAATGCAACTTGGGGACTTAGGTCCTTTACCCAAGGTTTGGTCTAATGATACCAACCTTCATGCATACATAAGAATTTTCTCATAAGATACAACACACCCTAGGTTTCAATACCCCACACTTAAAGACATGCATCTTCGTTAACCCAAAGGGAAGAGAGAGAAGACGAGATATTTACAATTCTAACATAGGCACAAATGCAATCATGGTTTCATCATCACACAATCACTTTCACACAAATGCATCAACCAGATGAGGGTATGCACAAATCTCTATGAACTAACAACATATTCATTCATTTCCTATTATCATATTTCATAATTCTCTATTCAATATAACATGCAAAAGAAACTCCAACACCACATAGGGGTCAATTACGCAATCACTTGCACAAAGAGGTAAAGCACAAGAAAACACGCATCAGATACTTGCATGGAGAAGGAAACAACAAGACTCCAAAAGAGAATACACACCCAAGAAACTCCTTGGCACCCTCAAGGTCCAACAGAGCCTTCAAGAACATGAGCATCATTCCTCCACAACACAAGACAAGGTTGGGAAATTCCACCCTCTAAAATGCCATACTAAGGCACTCAAGGCAAGAGGTCCTATGACTATCTCGCCCTGACAAGCACTTGGAACACACCCAACAAACACACTACAACCACACTCAAGAACCACTCAAGGGTCACCTCCTTTTACACAACAAAAGAGCCATGCATCAAGAAGGAGACCAATCAAAACACACTTCTTAATAGGTTCGCGGCCTAACTAACCCGCACAAGGCATTCATCAACAAGGCATGCAAAGGGCGGAAATAATCAACAAAACTGGTTATCATCCACCACACACATAACACACACCAAATTCACACACTACACAATTGTCCATAACACATTTTTCTAGTAGGAAGGATATTGATGCATTGTACACTACACCGAGGATCCTATCCTTTCCACTAGTTTCATGCACCATCGGACCTACACCACGTAACAACTCCTGGGTAGACAAGTGAGATCAACCCAAAAAGGAAAAACATAAACCAACGAACAAAGCACCTAGGTCAATGCCATGGCTCATAGTGCCCAGAGTATAACCTACGCAACTAACAACATAATGGGTTCCACATTATCCCAAAGTACCCAGTGTTTAAACTTGGGGCTCTGATACCATGTGTAACGCCCCGCCACGCAACCCTAGGGAAAGTTGCAATTTACTAAACAAACGAACTATTTTTTTTATTTTTTTTATTTTAAAGGAACAATTAACATACAAGTTCACTAATCATTGCCAACCAATCCCCTAAGGTTGTGAGACTGTGTTACTTAAACCAAACACGGAACATGAATTAAAACCATACCATATAATTACTTAACAAATAAAGTTCACATACATTCCATTCATAATAATTTACATCCAAGAATATGAGATACCACTTGATTCCAATAATATAACTTACAACATGATTACAACACTCATTCCCCGAATGAGGTAATTCCAATAAGTATGATTACATATTACAAATTCCACCTTGATACCAAATGAGGGGTAAAAATTATAATAGCTGAAATGAAAAAGGCATGAAATGAGCTAGGATCCCAGGCCCTCGGCTAGAAATCTCGTCCACCGAACAAAGTAACCAGCAGTTAAGGTGCATGTGCCACCCAACCGCGTGGAACCCAAAGGTCCCACTCCCTCCATGCTAGGAGATAGTAACAAGGAATTCCCACACAAGACCATCTACCACTAGACATAGGCTAAATCATAAGCTATTTGAAACAACTACAACTGTATAACACAAGGTTACAACTTCGGAGAATGTAGACATGTACATTGCATAATAGCGTTGGTATGCGACATAGAAGAGTGTCATGCATAAGTGCCATGAGTTACCCTAGCTCAACCTTCCTAGGCTACCAAACCCCCATCATGGGTTACCCTGGCTTGCCTCTACCGGCCGCCGGACCCTCATACGAAACTATGCGTCTCATCTCATCTCAAGCCTTAATAATGCATACTTCATGAGAGAGGCATTCATTAACTTTATTAGTGTGAAGTTCCCCATTAATTCTTTTAGATTATCACTTGGTTAAACCCTAGGTGAGTTACCCTGGTGCCCCTTTGTGTGCTGGACCCCCACAAAGAGCCACTCTCCTATCGACAACACACACGGTGAAAACCACAATAGGTAACTAGATAACATGACCTCTCCAATCCAAGGAGGTAACAACTCAAGGAAACTCACTCCAAACACTGGAGGCAACAAAGTCAAGACCCTCTCCAATCATTGGAGGAAAAACATAATACAACTCCACTCCTTCCAAAGGAGGTACAAACCACATAACACTCTCCTATTCCCAAGGAGACACATATCATCCCCGTTCATAAAAACCGGGTGATCAACATGGTGTAATTATGCACATTTTCCACGACACATCAAAAGTTGACTTTCATAAAGACAACCCACAACAGGATACAAATCCCCTATCTGGAAGACTTCACACAATGACTCTATACTCCCAATATCGAGCAAGAACGAATAAACATTAAAAGCATTTCAAGCAATTAAATAAACTAATATTCAAATTTCCTAAATCCAATCAATCACAATTTTTCCTTCCTTGCATTTATCTAATTAAAACTCTAAATTTCATTCCACGTCATTGCAATAAATCAAGTCGTTCCTTCATCCTTAGTTTCACAACCAATTCATAATCAAACAATTTATTAACTAACATCATTTGACTAAAATAAATCTTTCATTGATTCACAATTTCACAAATATAATTATAATCAAAACACTTAAATAATAAAGTCATTCAACTAACACCTAAATCAATCTACTTACTCTAAATTTCCTATTAATTCCATATTCAATACATTTAAATAAATCAAGGCATTTATCTTATTCAATAAAACCTATTTCACAATAAAATTCCTTATTCATTAAAATATATATAAATTCCATTAAAAAAAAACATATATTTAATCAAATATTTCAATCCTCTTAATCAAGCAATTTAATTACACTTAACAAATTATTTAAAAATCATAAATATAAAAATATACACATATATATATACTATGCATATATATTTATCTAATTAAACATATATGCATAATATATATTACATATATTTATATATTTAAATTAATTATTATTTAATTAAATATTATTTAAATATTATAATAATATTATATATAATATATATTATTATATATTAATATTAATATAATATTAATTACTAATTATAAAATAAACATAAAATAAAAAATGAAATCCAAAGTTTCGTTTGGAATCCACGAAGCCCTAAAGGCTGCGGCCTATGTGAGCTTCACACAGTTCGTGGTCGTTTCGGCCGCGATCTATGTGTGTTCCACACACAGTCCATGGCCTTATGGCTGCGGCCTGTGTGGTGGCGGTGGGATTTGACCTCCCACCCCACAACAACAAAACAAAAAAATTTATTTTTTTTTTCTATAAATTCCCTGCGTTTGTCCATGGCAAAAATACAGGGGATTGATTCTCTGGGTTTAACCCAAAATCCAAAATTTTCAAATATAACAAATATATTTGTATATATATTTGTGAATATATCCATGTATTGATATGCATGGGTATATTCACAAATATATATACCCAGATTTTGATTTCAAACTTAAATTATGAAAATAATCCAAACCCATTTCAAGAACATAAATTATTTTCAAAAACAACAAAATGGGTTTTCAAAATCTAGTTCTAAAATAGAGTTTTCTTTGATTTTCATTCTATTTCTTGGTATAAATTTCTTGTTTGGTTTCTATTTCCAAATCTAACTACAAGTTTGCAATTTGAGAGCATTCCAATGGATTTCCATTGAATCAAAACTATATTTTCAATCATTTAAATTCCATTCAAAATGAAACAAGAAGTAGAAGAAAGAATGATGAAACCTTGTGTTTTCTCCAAATTTGGAAGCTTTCAACAATGGAGAATTCCAAGCCCTCCTTCAATTCCACAATTTTAGCCACCTCCAAGCTCTCCACCAAAATCAAACCAAGAATTTTTTTTTTTGCAATAAAAAATGAAGTCCCCATTCTTTTCATAGGGTTTTCCCCAAAATTTGGCCAAACCCTAAGATGCCCACTTCCTAATTTTTAAATCATTAAAGGATATTCCATTTATTTTTATTTTAAAAACACTTTTAATTTCAAATATAAATCTCATGTAAATTCATAATTTCATTTAAAACTAATCTCTAATGTGATTTCCATCTACCTTTATAATTTAAATCCAAATATTCAATAGAGTCAAAATAGCTCCTTTATTTAAGTTATTCACTAATAATCAAATCAATTAATAACCCAATCTAATTTTATTAATTTAAATCAAAATAACAAATGAGAAAATTTCATTTAATTATTGAAACCAAATACATTAAATGATCATTTAGACTATATCTACTATTTAATAATCATTAAAATAAAGAAAGGATTTGCCAACCAGAGAGGAGTAAATATAAATCAAACCCGCAAAACTCTACAACTATGAATAGGGTGACGACTTGACACAGAAACCTAGCTACTATCTCCCAATTGATTACCATTGGTTATTGGACACGCTCAAACCTGTGAAGCCAGGTGGAGTCGATGTCATGTACTTGTAAACCTGCAAGCCAAGAGTATGTCGAACATGCAATATACATATATATATAATAAGACACACCATGAAGCGGAAATCTCAGAAATCGTAGGGTTCTCGCAAGCGAGTGATACGATTCTATCCCCTTCACCAATACAGATTCTAAACTGACAAGTCTAATCCATCAGCAATAGAATTGAAACATCAAGCATATTAAATTAACACTGATTACATCAATTCACAACATGTCATAAAGATAACATATAATTAAAAATCCCATCACTTCAAATATGATGTTCATATCGCTTAACAAATAGCGATCAAAGTAACCAAGCATCAAAGTCAAACTGTTAACAGTATTGAAGCATACATAAAAACACTGATCAAACAAACAAGCAACATGGAGGGGTGCTACAGGTATATTAAGGATGAGTACTAGGATGATACCGCAGTACCACAGGAAGGTAAAGGGTAGCCCACAGTAAAATGGTATATCGATATATGTATTAAGGATACACCACGGTACCATAATAGAGCCAAAGGTGATAGAGTGGTACACTGGAAAAGGATTAAAAAACATACCACGGTACCGTAGGGGAGTGAAAAGTGGCATGAGGTATCATGGTAAAGCAACTGTTGGGTCATTTAAAGCATGCCAGTCACATCAATCAACATTGAAATATGAAATTGAGCTTGATACAAAGATTTAAATTGTGTGAATTTATGAGTCGAGAGTTAATGCATTTTGGTGTAAAGATACACAAAGTAGATTGAGAATTCTCATTCATAATAACAAAAACCAAATGCAGACGAGCTCAAGGTGTGGGAGTAAATGGAATTCTCTGAGGTGAATCATCTTACCGGGTAAGCTTTTCTCATCACTCTTTGAGTTTTTTAACACTGGAACCAAAGAAAGCAACATATCATGGAGATTCTAAGAAAGATATTGGAGCATAGAATTGAGATATTGAAGGAGAAGATGGGTGGATTATATGAAAGCTTTAGCAATTTTATTAAAGCTTTGGAACAAACAAATGCTAACTCCCCTATGCTTGAAGACCTCCAGAAAAGGTGGAAACCAACCTATCACACACTGACTACTTTGTGAAAAGCCACACAAAGGGATCCAGATGCCCCACCAAGACTCAAAACTATTGGAAAAATAAGGACACAACTGAGAGGGGGGGTGAATCAGTTGTGACAAAAAATTAAACTTTTCCTACTTAACTAAACTTAATCTAAGATCTAATGAATAAGAAATTAACCACAAGCAATTAACACATCAAAGAGACAAATAACACCAATATTTTTTATGTGGAAACCCTATTAGGGGAAAAACCAAGGTGGATGTTGGTCCAAAAGATTATACTCTATTAAAAGTATAAAAAGAAATAATAAGGGGAATGCACATGCATTCAAGCTCACTGCTCAAATACAAGAGAGGACTCACTGTCCAACAAAACAGAAATATGGATTAGATCCATAGAGTATGAACTGAAAGAATATCTTCTACACAAGCCTGATTACAGTTCCAATTAAGCTCAAAAAACATTCTTCACACTTTCCTCAAACTTCTTCACTCTCTACTTTACAATCGAATGATAGAGACACTATTCACACATTTACACTTTCTCTGGCATATATTCACACTTATGCACACACTAACTTCACTCAAACATTCACCCTTATATATCTGCTTCATGCGATTTATCACATCTTTGTCGGTCATAAAATAAAACATATTTTCAATGTCAGCCCAATTTTACAATTAAATTTCCAATGCAAAACCACCAAGGTCGGCCACAACATAGTGGAGACCCAAATTAATATCTCCAACATAAAAATACTTTAATTAATTTTTCCACGAAGATCCACAACATGCTACCACCAACATGTTGGCCAAGAACATGAAAATCAAGCATGCACAAGAAAAAATCTTAAACCATGAGTTCTCTGAGTAATGTGGATGTACCAAAAAGATAGAGAATGATCTAGAGACATATGAGAGCACCAAGAAACAATAGAGAAGCATCCGCAAGAACTAAGATTACTAGAATCGCATAATCTTCATTTAGGAACAATGATAGAGACCACAGAAACACTGCCAGACTACAACACACTCAAAACTTCACGCGGACCTCTGAAACTTTCAGTAGATGATCTAGAAAAATTCAACAATAAACCCTTTAATCCACATTAGCTAATCATCAATGGATAGAACAAAGCACCTTCATGACCTACACAGTTCCAGTGGGAACCCAAAACACTTCCTTTTACAAATTTCTCAATATCCTTGACATATACAACCTTTGGTACACCAAATGCTAATAGTGTTGACATCAATGACAACCACATATCAGCAACCATATCCATAATATCCAACAATCTCCCCCTTTGGCATTGATGGCAACACATGATGTGAAAAATACCATCAACCCAACACACTGACTTCTTATGCACTTCTCCTCTTGAAAGGATTTTTCCCATTACTCTTCTCCCCTTTGACATCAATGGAAAAGGTAACAATGACCTTCCCATATAAACGCTATGAACCACATATGTGCACATCTAACTACTCCCCCTGAGTAGCAGCTGTAAAAACATCAATCCATATCAGAATATAGCAATGAAGTTCACAGATTGATGCAAGAAAATGTATCTTTTAGTTCTTATCAGGAGGTGTAATTACCCCTAGCATTCCTCTAAGATACTCAAAAGTATCCTTTGGAAAATGCTTAGTAAAGATATCTACATTTTTTTCTTTGGTAGGTACATACTTCAGTCTAACTTCTTTCTCATTCACTTTCTCCCTCAAGAAATGAAACTTGATTGATATATGATTAGTCTTAGAATGTAGCACCAGATTCCTTGAGATATTTCTTGCACTTGAATTGTCACAGTATATAGCAATAGGTTCTTCATATACCACCCTAATATCTCTCAGAATTTGTTTTGTCCATATCACTTGAGTACAATTATTGGCAGCAACAATGTATTTTGCTTCAATAGTAGATAAAGAAATTCAGTTTTTCTTTTTGCTCAACCAGGACACCAATTTCTTCCCTAGGAAGAAAGCACCACCACTAGTACTTTTTATGTCATCAAATCTAGGACTGTCCTTCTTGAATGTTGTTTCCATCTCAGATCACCTCAAGCTTTTAGACTTCTTCATAGGAACTTGCTCTGATACCAATTGTTGGAAAAACAAGGACACACAACTGAGGGGGGGGTGAATCAGTTGTGACAGAAAATTAAAATTTTCCTACTTAACTCAACTTAATCTCAGATTTGATGAATAAGTAATTAACACAACAAAGAGACAAATAACACAAATATTTTTTACATGGAAACCCTATTAGGGGAAAAACCATGGTGGATTTTAGTCCAAAATATTATACTCTGTTAAAAGTATAAAGAGAAATAGTAAGGGGAATGCACATGCATTTAGGCACACTACCTAGAGCTCACTACTCAAATACAAGAGAGGACTCACTATCCAACAATACATAAATATGGATTAGATCCATAGAGTATGAACTGAAAGAATATCTTCTACACAAGCCTGATTACAGTTCTAATTAAGCTCAGAAAACCTTCTTCACACTTTCCTCAAACTTCTTCACTTTCTGCTCTGTAATCGAATGATAGAGACACTATTTGCACATTTACACTTTGTCTGCCATACATTCACACACTAACTTCACTCAACAAATCGCCCTTATATATCTGCTTCATGGGATTTCATCACATCTTAGTCATCCCAAATTTACAATTAAATTTCCAATGCAAAACCACCAAGGTCGGCCACAACATACTGGAGACCCAAATTAATATCTCCAACACAAAAATACTTTAATTAATTTCACCACGAAGATCCACAACATGCTACCACCAACATGTCATCCAAGAACATGAAAATCAAGCATGCACAATAAAATATCTTCAACCACGAGTTATCTGAGTAATGTGGATGTACCACAAAGATAGAGAATGATCTAGAGACATCTGAGAGCACCAATAAACAACAGAGAAGCATTTCCAACAATTGGGAGTACCAGAATCACAAAATATTCATTCAGGAACAATGATAGAGACCATAGAAACATTGTCAGACCACAACACACTCAAAACTTCACACGAACCTCTAAAACTTCCAGTAGATGATATAGAAACATTCAATAATAAACCCTTTAATCCACATTAGCTAATCATCAACATACAAAGCAAAGCACCTTCATGACCTGCACAATTCTAGTGGGAACCCAAAACAATTCCTTTTACAATTTTCTCAACATCTTCGACACATACAACCTTTGATACACCAAATGCTAATAGTTTTGAAATCAATGACAACCACATATCAACAACCATATCCATAATATCCAACAAAATGAACACGGGACATGGTAAAGAGTGTAATTGAGGAATATAAGTATTTGGTAGATATGGGGAAGAAAGTGGAAAATAGAAGGATTGCATTTGAATCCATTAAATGCCTCTTCAACCCATCAATATTCAAAGATGACAATCAAATAAATGGAATGGATGAGTGGAAAGAAGAATTTGATCAAATAGTTCCAAAAGTCTTGACACATGTACATGATGATGGAGAGATCAATCCTGACAAATTCCATACTTTACTTGATGGGATTATCATGGTGGACAATGGATACACAAAGTTTGTAGTGGATGTTAGAAATCTCCTAGATAATAGATGGAAAAGTCATCTCACAAATTTTGGATCTGCACGAGAATTCAAATGGATGAATGATCTGACAATCAGTAAGTGGAAGGAGAAGTATTTGGGATTCGATGAAGATTGATCATCTATATCACACAGAGAAATTATCATTTAGTAAAAGCTTTGCATAGGTCTTAGATGACCATGAGCTTTTACTCGAAGATTAACGGATTAACACACTTGTTTGTTTCTTTTAGTTATGCTTAATTTTATAATTATGTTTTGTTATAAAAAAACATGTCCTTTGGTCTAAAGCTTGTTGCCTCTCGTATAAAGAAGAGAGACCAAGACCAAAAGGAAGGTTATTATTAGATTAGATATAGGAAAAAGTAACAAGCGAGTAGATAAAATGCTTACATTTTGAAAGACCATGATGCATGTATAAATTTTGAAGAAGTCAATGGAAAATATCTGATTTTGTGGCCTCATACTGGTATCAATTGTTTGTTGAAATTTAGTGAAAATATTATCTGGTTGTCTCCAAGGCTAACATTTCCTTATTATTTAAATTGATGTATCAAGGATATTTTCAATTTATCAAATCACATTTACTGTTTTTGTGTGGTTCAGTTAATTGAGTCCTTCAAGCAAGGATTAAATTCTTTTAATTAATCACAGTAATATGGAAAAGGTCATTTGGATCAATAAGAAGGACTTGGTAATTACATTCTTCCATGTTTATACAAGTTATAAACCAATATTAGTGTGCCAAAAAATTTGATTTATTGCCATTATAGGTCACATATTCTAGATCTTCATTAGACTCCTTCCACCCAACAAGGCACTGATCTTATCCATCTCATCATTTAGTTTTATCCAATTCATTTTCAAAATGTTACATCTGTTAACTGAACATATTCATAACTCCATCTTGATATTGCTTATATAATTTACACCATATAGGTCTGCATCTTTCCACTTCCAATTGCCATTGTGGATAGATTGCATAAGTAGGAAGCACACAATTTAAATCTACTCCATTTGCATAGGTGCACCCACCTAGGTCTGGTAGATCCTGAAGAGAAGAAGGTTCAAATTCATCATTTGGCCTTGTATGTTAGCCAAAAAAATACGAAGATCTTGGAAACCTCTTGTAGTTTCTCAACCAAAATTTTTGAGACCTAACAGTTTGGCGACTCTGTTGGGGAGTCAACTCAAAGTCAAGGCCTTTTTCATAGAGTCAAAAATATTACACAAGAATCTGTTAGGAATAAGAAGTTATAAAAAATTCTCACTTCCACATAAATGAGGGGTGACTCTGATAAAATAAAAGTACACATCAAACCATCAGAACATGCATGGTAGAAGATCCTTGTATAAAGGAGGTCCTAGTGATAATAGTAAATGGACACATAAGAATGATAAAGGTAAGAAGGTGTCTGATGAAATGTGCATGACAAACAAAGATAAAACATTAAAACCTCACTTTGAGACATATAATCTCTATGATACATTAACAAATGAAAATATCCTAGCTAGAGAACCTCACACTCCAGAAGAGAAAATGAATCCTTTCCATCATCCAAATCCTCAAAAAGAAGAAGAATTTAGAGCTGGGCTGGAGGCTGAAAGAATTAGAAGACAACATGAATATGATTAGGGAATGGATGGAAATTAGAATGAGCCTATTGATAATATAGCCCTTGAAGAAAATTATGAATTTATGACTACAGAGGAATTAAATGCACAATTGGAATATGAAAGACAAGAAATGGAAAGATCAAAAGTAGAATATGAACAAAGGCTCCAAGTGATAAAAGAACTCCAAGATTTGAAGCTGCATAAAGCCCAATTTGACACCTAGATAGCTAACCTACCTAAATATGTACCACCTCACAGGAAAGAGAATAATAATGCAGGACTTTCAAATCTACCTCCAAAGTCATTTGGGTATCAATAAAAATCATTAAACCCTCCACCTAGAAATCCATCACAACACCCAAATGCTCAACCACCCCCTCACCAACAATATGTGCCACCACCCCAACTACAATATAATAATCCATTATATCAATATCAACCTCCTCAAAACCCACCTCCTCAGTAATACACAACTATGATCAAACAATTTGACTTAGCAGGATTCCAAATATTTCCTTACCCTATGGATAGTAGCTGGAGAGGTCTTGTCCCAAAATTTACAAGTAGCGTGGTCATTGTTGAGGAACACCTAAGGAGTTTTAATTATTTCATTCAAGATCTAGATATGTAGTATGAGATGTACAGATGAGGCTATTCATGATGTCATTAATTGATTAAGCTTGAGATTGGTTTAACAATTTACCAACAACTTCTATTGATTCCATTTAGGAGTTTCATGATCAATTTCTTGACCAGTATGGGAACCAGTGTGCACCAGAGTTTTCTTTGCATGAATTAATAAGTATACAAAAACATCAAAATGAGTCAATTTATGAATTTAAACAAAAATTTTCCAAATTACAAAATAAAATACCTCCTAGATCCAAATTGGCAGACCCCACAGTATTAAGTATTTATCTAAACA
>VDFB02270651.1:196259533-196334970 GCA_007258455.2 Sequoia sempervirens
CCTCCGACACCAGATAAAGAGGAATTGAAAAATCAAAATGTACCTGATACTAAGGAAAGCTCAAGTAGCTCTGAAAGTTCTGAAGAAGATGAAGAACCACCTGAGCCTCAGTATGTGAGGAGGTCAACTCGTGAAAGAAAGCAACCTGATAGGTATGGGTTTTCTTTGATAGAGTCTACTTGTGCCTATGTTTTAATTTCTAGCACTGATGAACCTAGGACTGTGAAAGAGGCATTTAAAATGTCTGATTCAAACTCTTGGTTGGAAGCCATGAATGAAGAAATGGCATCATTAGAAAAGAATGATACTTGGAGTTTGGTGCCATTGCCTAAAGGCCGAAAAGCTGTGGGCTGCAAATGGGTTTTTAAAAAGAAAATTGGTTTGGAAGGCAGTGTAGAAAAATATAAAGCGAGGCTGGTTGCAAAAGGTTATTCCCAGGTAGAGGGAATCGATTATGGAGAAATCTTTTCTCCTGTAGCTAAGTTGACATCTATTAGATTTCTTTTGTCACTTGCAGCAGTGTATGGCTTAGAGATTGAACATATGGATGTGAAGACAACGTTTCTTCATGGTGATCTTGAAGAAGAAATTTATATGTCACAGCTAGAGCACTTTGTGGAAAAAGGTAAAGAAAGACTGGTTTGTAAGTTGAAGAAATCTTTGTATGGGTTAAAACAATCTCCTAGAATGTGGTACCAAAATTTTGACACTTTTGTTTTGTCATTAGGATTTGTAAGATCAAAATTTGATCACTGTGTGTATTACAAAGCTGAAAGTGATCAAGTTCTTATTATTTCTCTCTATGTTGATGATGTGTTGTTCATAGGCAATAGTAAGCTAATGATTTCTGATCTTAAGTCTCAGTTGTCTACAATGTTTGAAATGAAAGATCTTGGTGCAGCAAGGTATATTCTGGGAATGGAAATAACCAGGGATAGGAAGAATAGAAAACTTTGGCTCAATCAGAGTAAGTATATCATGACTGTTCTAGAGAGATTTTGTATGACTAACTGCAAGCAGCTAGTTGTTCCAGTTACATAGGGAACAAAATTATCTGTTGAAGACTGTCCAAAATCTCCTCCTGAGATGGAGGACATGACCAGTGTGCCATATGCTAGTGCGGTTAGTAGCCTTATGTATGCAATTGTCTATACAAGGCTAGACATTGCCCAAGCAGTGGGAGTACTTAGTCATTTTATGGCTAATCCTGGAAGGACACATTGGGATGCTGTGAAGAGAGTGTTTAGATATCTGAAGGGCACTTAAGACTATGCTTTGTGTTACCATGGTAACTTGGTTGAATCACAAAGGACTCTCAGTATTCGAGGTTATGTGGATTCTGATTGGGCAGGGGACATTGACAGCAGAAGATCCACCAATGGATATGTTTTCATGATGAATGGTGGTGCAGTGAGTTGGATGAGCAAACAGTAGGCTGTAGTCGCTTTGTCCACTACAGAGGCAGAATACATGGTAGCTACACATGCCTGTAAAGAAGCAATCTGGTTAAAATGTTTGTGTTCTAACATTGGTTTTGATGCAGGAAAAATTACTATTTACTGTGACAGTCAGAGTGCTATATGTTTGGCAAAGAATCCTACTTTCCATGCCAGGACAAAACATATAGATGTACAATATCACTTTGTATGAGATATGGTGGAGGATGGGAAGGTCTCTTTGGAGAAAGTGGATACTCTGGAAAATGTTGCAGATGCATTGACGAAGCCTGTGAGCACAGACAAATACAAGTGGTGTGCCAGTTCAATGGGCCTCTTGGCCCATGAATTTTAGTAGTTTTATTATGCTCTGGAGGTGTCATTAATATTTTTGTCAAGTGGAAGCTTGTTGGAATATGTGCCTCAATTCTTACTAACATGTAACTCCTGCAGGGAAAAGTTGTTGTGACATTATTCATGTCTGGAAAACTAGCTGTTATGAATTCTCTTGAAATGATCATGTCGCCAAGACATAGTTGATGTCTTGCCGACAAGTCTATCGCTGTGACATTTTTGTGTTCGATGTGACCTTTTGTCGAAAGAAACCTCTGGCCAACAGTATGCTCTTATCGGGGGTCGGGGAAACACAAAGGGTCTCAGGGTGAAGTCCCAATGATCGAAGAGAGTCTTACTGATAGCATATGGCCTTTGTGGTGACACTAAAGGGTTTTCGGTATGAGGTCCCAATGACAATGGAAGGTCTCGCCGACGGGGATACAACTGAAGTCATCGAAGTAGCTCTCGGCGCTCGCTGTGAGGCCTCGACAAAAGTCAAATGTCTTACCGACTCGGTAAGACATGAGTGCTCGATGTGAGGTCTTGGCACTCGCTGTGAGGTCTCGGCGAAAGACAAAAGTCTTTCCGACTCGGTAAGACTTGGTAGCTCGATGTGAGGTCTCGGTGCTCGATGAAACGTCTTGGCGAAGACAAAAGTCTCGCCGAATCGGTAAGACTTGTTTTCTCAGAGTGAAGTCTTGGCGAAAGACGAATGTCTTGTTGACTATCAGGTGCTACGGTGAAACTTCAGGAGACTCGAAAAAACCTCTTGGCGAAAGACGAATGTCTTGCCGACTGTCAGGTGCTTTGGTGAAACTTCAGGAAGACTTGGCGAAACCTCTTGGTGAATGGAAAGTCTTGCCGATGGCAAATTTGAAGTCGTTGTGACTTTGTGAGCATTGGTATGAGTCTAGCCGATGAGAAATCTCTTGCCAATAGGAATGCATTGGATGTCAGCAGTTTCGGTATGACTCATGGCGTTCGTTATATGGTCTTGCCGATTGTTTGGGACTTACGTCGATATCGATATGAAGAATTTGTGGCATCGAGGAGACACTGTTAGTGTCTCACCGATATGCCAACAAAGTTGAACACCCTTGATCATTTGACTTTCCTATGTGGCGTCCCATGGACCAATCAGAGGAAGCAAAATTCAAATGGTTGGCAGTTAGATTTTTGCAACTATTGCGACGCTGGAGCTAAACAACATGCAGGGAAAAATCAATTGCTCGAAAGGAAATTGTCTATGATGGGAAATGGCGGATAAGGATGAATAGAAGACAAAAATCAGAATGTGATAAAATAAAAGCAGATCAATTCTGAGGAAAAAGATGAGTCGGATTGTTGAGAGCATTTTCTGTAACAAGAAGAATAGTGAATGAAACTACTGTGAACTAATACCAGAGAGTTGTATCTCTGATTTGTATGTAATTTTTGTTACTGTAATACAAAGAGATTCAGCTTGGTGTGGTGGGTTTTTTCCCGAAAGGGTTTCCCACATAAATCTGTTGTTCATTGTCTGAGTATCTTCTCTGTTTCTGTAAATCCTTCATGTGTCTTAATTGGATTGTAATTTGAAAATCAAAAGTACTGTATGCTTACTTCCCTGTGGTTTTGACGTTAGGAAAGTTGCTTACAACAGAGCAGAGAAGGATTAGCACCTTGTTTCCAAGGTAAATCATATCCTATTGCAAATAAAATGTTTCAACAGATGAATTATCAAGGTAGAGGATTAGGCCTACATGAACAGGGTATCCCAGAACCAATGCAAATAATTGGCAATCCTAAGCATCAAGGTCTTGGTTATTCAACAATTAAGGGATCTAAATATATCAGTGATACCTCTATAATACTGGGGAAAATTTTATCTAGTGCAAGCATCTACATAGGCAATGCGAAGAATCCTTATGATGAAACCGATGCCAATACTACAACCAGCCACGTCATGAATCTTCATCCACCCATCACCCCATCCATGAATTGGGACCGACATCAAAAGAAGGATGTGAATCAAAGAAAGAAGAACATCATCAAAGGAAAAGAAGCTGAGAAGAATAATGGACAAATCAAATACACATGGATATCAAAAAATAAAAAGAAAGATTATCCCTATCAAAATCCATCAGTCAAAGAAACTATGGGGAAAAATAAAGAGGGAAAAGTATCCATCAAAGATGTCCACAAAGGAAAAATAAAGCTTCTCAAGAAACGTACAAAGTATATTGAGTAGTTGGTCCTATTTCCATGCACACTTTCGTATCCACCCATCATTGCTCATCTTCCCAAGTTTGGAGAATCAAAGGTTCCAAGTTGTCAACCAATTCATCTTCTATTACTAAACACACAACACCATCCATGCATGATATCCAATTCTCACATTGACCATGTATTTGCAACAACCCTTCATCATAAGGACTCATAAGGCACTCTATTGTGATGTGAGCACAAAGACAAAATTAACTCCAGTATCAACAAAGTAGATCAAGAATCTCAAAAGTTTCATTCAAGTGCACATATCTTGGCAAAGAAGCTTCTTCAAGTGGGATATCAATGGAACATTATGATAGAAGAATCTACATCAACACCACCAGGTGGTTCAGCGTGCACAGGAAAATAAAAAAATAAAAAATAAAAAAATCATGAAAATGGTAAAGAAAAATATTGTCCTCTAGTGAAAACCACTATGGTGGCACTTTGGGTAGGTACCATGACGAAAACCTGGAAAACATACGTCATGTGTAGAATCGAACATCTAGGTGTGCTAGTTCAGTTGGAAGCATCTCATCTCATCCATAATAAATCCAACATTCCATCCATCTTATCCATAATAAATCCATTCATCCATGAACCATTTATCCAATCCATTTTCATTTATCTACATCCATCTTCCAAATTATCTTGATCTTGATGACAGTTTGGTGTACACTTTACACTTGCTTATGGTAGACATCTTGACATGAGTCATTTTCATTGATCCTATCCTATCCAACATTATCTGATCCATGAAGCATTATCCAATGAAGCATTCCTCTGTTCGAACACCTTATCTTATCACAAGATAATCCTTGGAATCTTTTGCGTGCTTACCATATCCATCCATCCATACATCCAAGCCTCCACCCATGGAATTCCATACATTGCTAGACACTGGGGGTAGATATTTACATCTTTCTTTGGGAATAAGTCATGATCTATATCTTCCAACTTATGCGGTGATCCAAACATTGGCAAACATGAAATTAAATTGGTCAAAGCATTTGTGAGCCAAAAAATCCAAATCACTAGCCCATGACACATTTTGACGTGAAGATTTTCCTTATCAAGTTGTATCTTTCATCGAACATCAATCCAAACAATCAATAACAGTTGCATCTAATTTGTACTTTAATGTCGTATCAAATCCTCCAAACAAATTTTATTCCAAACCAAGCTTCAAAATCTTGATCAATTAAATCTAATCAATCCATCATCATCTCGGGATATCCTTCCCAGCCCTGATGTTGCTTAACACTATCCTTGCATTATTGTGTATCCTCAACAATGCTATCATCATCAATCTTGATCAATCAAATCCAATCAATCCATCATCATTTGGGGATATCCATCCCAATCCTCGTGTTGCTTAAACACTATCCTTCCATTGTTGTGTATCCTCAACAATGTTATCATCATCAATTCATCAATCAAATCAATCAACCCTAGCTTGGTTTTCAAAAAAATCCCAAAATAGAGCATTGATATCATCACACATATCCATATCCAAATCGTCAAAATCATGCAAAAATTCAAAAACATCCAAAACATATCAAAATCCCAAAATAGGTTAAAAAGTCAAAAAAATGTCAAAAACATGCTATCCAAACTACGTCATCTCTAAGCTTAAGTGTAGGCAAGGTTAATCTTTGATCAGCCCCCGAGACACAAAATCCAAAAACATTCATAAATCTCAGAGAATACAAAAAAACATTGGAAAATTCAAAAATCAAAACATTTGTAAAACATCTTGAAAATACCAAAAATAGCCTCAAAACATCTCAAAAATATCAAAAACATTCAAAAAACCCAAAAAATCATCCACCCCACTTTGTTTTCACCCAAAATAAACTTCCACTGACAATAAATCGATTGCCACCTTCACCCTTTGGTATGACAATTGGAAACAAGTCTAGCAGATTAAGAGTGAAAATTCAAACGTCAATGTCTCAAGTCTAGGTCGATAGGTAAACAAGTTGGTTAACTCTTGATATTAATATCCCATCATCCAGTCAATCCCAAATCATCTGATAACATCATTCCCTAGGATGCATCCTTCCTACAATGGACATCAACATTAGGCATCACTGTAGTTTAGTCTTGGCTAGCGATATGAACAACATTGGCTTGTTTGTTTGCTTGATCTTTTCTTTTGATTTATCTTATTGCGCTCATTCCAATGACCTCTCAATGATGTTTAAATGAAACAATTTAGAGAGAAAGGAATGGGGAAATGATCATTATCTTTTGTCTGATATGCTTGTTGGATATTCTTGTAATATAACTTTGGTCATGCATGTCTTGTTTGGATTGTAGGGAGGGTTTTTTAGGTGTCTTGTGACCACATAGGAAGGCTTGCATTTCTATGTTTTGGTCTGAGATGTTTGAAATATCTGAACTGCATTTTAAATAAAGTTTCGTATGCCAAGTGTGAGTAGGGATACTCCTATCTAATTGTCAAGTCAAAGTCCATCACACTAGGTACAATGTTATCCTGGTTCTTTATACCTTGATGCATCATGCCTATGAGTGTTATCAAACATAAGGTAAGTAAGCTCTTTTAAAATCCCAATTCCTGATAAGTGAAATATCATCCATCTCTCATCCTCATCTCTAATAAAGTCTCAGTGACTCATAGACTTGTTGGACTTCTGCATCTTCTAAGAATCAAGGGTTGATCCCTCTCATTCTTCTATCTTCTTTCACACTAACATGCTATCATGACATGCATCCATACTGAAAACATCATCATCATAAGCATTCTTTCATTTTAAACCTCTTTTTTGTGAGATTGACCCTTAAATCGAAATTTCTGCTCGATCTCTCGAGGGGGCAGTGTACCAATATACTTCTTTCTGTTGGGGCAACAATGGGGCATCCGAAAAAATAAAATAAAAATTGAATTTTGATCTCACCAAGGTTATTCTTTGAACCAATGCAGCAAGTACATTGCTTCAAAGAGGGGCAAAATGTAGACACTCAAAATATCTTGACCGATATCATGCACTCGATCCCGATTAACTAACTTCGATTCTTCCTTGATCATTTCTTTACTAACCAATTAATTGAATAATCTTTATTTAATTAATTCATCAAAATTCCTCCTTTAATTAAATAAATCAACTTTATTTAATTAAATCCTAATGTTCTCTCTTTAGTTAAATAAATCAACTTTATTTAATTAAATCCTAAAGTTCTTCATTTAGTTAAATAAATCAACTTTATTTAATTAAATCCTAAAGTTCTCCATTTAGTTAAATAAATCAACTTTATTTAATTAAATCCTAATGTTCATCATTTTTTAAAATAAATCAACTTTATTTAATTAAATCCTAATGTTCACCATTTTATTAAATAAATCAGCTTTATTTAATTAAATCCTAATGTTCTTCATTTAATAGAATAAATCATTTATTTAATTAAATTACTAATCTCCCAACTATCCTCTCATTTTATTTAAATAAATTCAAGCATTTAAATTAAATGTCACAATCAAATTTCATCTAAGTTAATTAATCATTAATTAACTCCTAACACTAATCTTCCATTCCTCTAGCTTTTGCAAGTTGCACATGTAAATCAATTTATTTGATTTAGTATTCCTCCTATTTTCATTCAAATATGGCATATTCTTGGACTATTCCACTTATTTGAATTCTCTCTCCCAAAGGACTTTTGTCCTCCAACTTGGCATTGAAAGCTCTTACATGTCCTCTCCTTGAGCCAGCTTGGCATTAATTCCTCTCACATCCCTCCTTACACAAGTCACATCTTCAAATTCAAATTTCAACCACATGCATTTAACATGCACATTGTTCAAAATGTGCTCCACTCTCCTTCATTAGCATGTTTACAACTGGCACAATGCCATTGGTCCCTTCTTTAATCCCACATTGATCCTATTCTTCATTCTTCAAACCTTCTCCATTATAAATAGAGGCCTTCTCTATTTATTTGGCATCCACAATCCATGTAAGATCATTATGCTCATTTGGATCCACAAGTTCTTCCACAATCAATCCATATTTTGACGCAAGGTTATTATCCACAAGTTTATGCAAGTTCACTCGCATTTTCATCCAAGTCATCATAGAATTCATCATCCATAGCTAGGTTATTGTCATTTTCCATCAAGGATCAATCAATCAACATCAAGCTTATCAAGGAATTGGGAAAGGGCTTCTTTCCACATCAAAGAAGCACCAATTCCCCTATGGGATGTTCGTTTGAGAATTTGAATGAGATTTCGTTAGCTTTTATTTGATATTTTATGTTATTTTCTTGTTCTTATGCTTGAATGAATTTCATAGGGAATGTTTTGGTTTAAACTTGTTTGAGGACTAATATTTGTTTGTTTGTCCATGTTTGAATGGGTCTAGGCTAAAGCGTTCACAGTATTAAATTTCAAAAATATGCAAATATAATCATATGACCATCAAATTTATGCACTGGCTTCTACCATTTTCTACTTTATAAAATAAAATGTTACATACAAAATTATGTTACCATATTTATCTCTAATATTTTCTATGCAGTTATGATATTCTTTTTAGGTGAATCTTCATGCATGTATGAATTCCCATTCTGAATCTCACTCTGCTCCTACAATACATGGTTTATCTTCCTCTTTTTCGATGGAATGCAAATCCTCCATTGTATGTTTGGATTTCTCTTACAAGGAGTTCTCAGAGTCCTCATCAGAATAGATATAATTGACATTAAAATCCATATTAACCTATTGTCTAAAGCTCCCATCCTTGATATCCTCTGCCATGCCTATACCCAATTTTAAAGACTTCCCATTGTTTTTGGAGATGGTTTCAAATACTCTTCCTACAAAACTCCCAAAAAAGCCACCAAAACTGTAAGAATTTTTACAAAGGCTGGAGCTAGTATCTACTACCATTAAGAATAGAAAAGCAGCCTCAAAATCATTTTGAAGAATGTAATAATTGGTGAGAGCCAAGGTACCCATATCCACTATGCTTATCTCCACCTGTGCTATGCATAGGATTGTCTTTTTCTTTACCAAATAACGCAATATGTATCTGACCTCACTTTTCCCTACCCGTGCATGTCTACTCACAAAATCCAAGCACACACTCTAATCAATTCCTTAATAATAAAACAAATAGTTTATGTTACTAGGAGGAGTTTGTAGATAAAACACAGAGTAAACATATATTGCAGAAATCAAATCTAACAATTTAGAATAACCCAAATTTGAAAACATAAATTTATAATAAATGTAAGATGTCAAGTAAGGACCTGACCCTATTTTTTGGATGTGCTTCATAGCAATAGTTTCATGGGCACAACAACTGCATAAAACCTTGAAAATTTCAAAAACTATGAAAGAAAAAAATACCCAATATTAAAGACTTAATACGTGAATGAGGGATTTTAACATGCAATTAGGTGGAATGCCAAACAAAAAAATAGAAGGTTTGTTATCCACGAGATAGGCACCATGCACATATGCATTATACTTCTGACTGGTATGTTCGCCAGTGTGCCTGGAAAAACCAATAATGTTTTTATAGAGGCTATGGAGAGCTTGTTACCTAAGAAAGGAAATGAGTAAATGGAAATTAAACATTATAAAGCTGGGAATATTGTGCGATAGAAAGCATGCTAGCAGAAAAGCTCTCCACCCACTACTGGCATGACTTTATTTTGCTACTCATATTTTTTCACCTCCTGTTGAAGGGTCACAATGTCTACCCAAGCACATCATAATATGAGCAACCAAAGAGGAAATAATAGGAGATATATAAAGACATGATTCATTGGGGTAATAGAGAACTGTTTTACAAATAGAAATGAGGGTAGCTATAGAAGAAGAAAAGGAAGGGGAGGGTTTAATGAAATCTAAAATCATATCTATTGCACAACTTGGCATGGATCAAAAATTTGTCATGCAAAAGCTATAGCAACAATTTGTTATTCAATATGTTTCCAAATTTTTGTATCATCCCAACCCTTCATTTATACCTGATATAGATAGAAATAAATCATTAAAAATAATTGATATAAAGTTTTTATAATAGTTAAATAACAAAAAATTATTAGCACATTATATTTTGTAGCCACATTGGTAGACATGCATGTAAAATTTGCAGGCACAAAGAAAATATGGTACACATAAAATGCAAGGTACCTGATTTGAAAAATATGCACTAAATTAAATTAAAAAAGGGTAACAAAAGCTAACAACACCGTTAAGGTTGGTGGACAACAAACAAAACAATGATCCATATGCATAGAGAGATGGGAGGTCAGATAAATGGGGAGGCCTAAGAAAGGATATTGAAGTAAAAAAAGTAGATGGGAATATGGCTTCACTCAGAAAACTCCCAAAAATCCATTTTTTTTTCTTTTCATGATCGAATCTACAGTTGAAACCACTCTTTACTAGATGCCTTCGATATTCACATCCTTAATCCTCTTGGGTTGGCTTTATCAAAACCACCTTATTATATCTTTATTCTTAGCTTCTGCTACTCCTAATCTATGTACCCAAATCTATCTCACAGAAAAAAGACAACACAGGCATATAAAAATCTAGCTAGAGCAAGAGCGGTAGTGAGTAGTTGAGTTGCAGGAACTGAAATGCTTGCTCTATTGAAATGCCAATCACAGTCCTTCATTCATAACTAAAATGAGATAGGTGACACCTTTCACTCTCCACTATTCAACCATTTCACATGCCATGCATTCCACTACCATGTAATAAAGACTTTGTTGATCGTCATCTACACATCAATTTCAACCTCAATCATTTTTATTGACACAGATTTTTGGTGCCACTGTAGACACCTCTCGGTGTAATATAGGTTCGTTATATACAATTTTGATATCCTTCAATGTTTTTCTCATCCATAATACTTGTGTACAACATGATCCTGCTGCAATATACTCAGCTTATGTAGTGGATAAAGAAATTAAATCATGTTTCTTACTCAACCATGACACTAATCTACATCTAAGAAAGAATGCACTACCACTTGTACTTTTCCTATCATCAACAAAACCAACCCAATATGCATCTGTATAAGCACTTAATGTGAAATTAGTATCCTTAGGATACCACAAACCATAATCCAGTGTGTCTCTTAAATATCCAAATATCCTCTTCACTACTACAACATGTGTTTCTTTAGGATCTTCTTGAAATCTAGCCGCAAGACAAACTACATGCACGATATTTGGTCTAGTAGCAGTCAAGTACAATAGTCCACCAATCATAGATCTATACTTGCTTTGATCAACCTTAGGTGAATCATCTTTGCTCAATTTACAATCAACATCTCTTTGACATACTTAGACTGTAAAATGAAAATCCCTTTATTTGTTTGATTGATTTGTAGTCCAAGAAAGAAATTAATCTCCCCAAACATTGACATCTCAAATCCTTTCTACATTTCTTCAGCAAACTTCTTACACATAGCCTCATTTCCACCAAAGATAATATCATCCACATATACAACTACTATCAAGATTTTGTCTTCCTCAATTTTAAAGTAAAGATTACTATCCATGGTGCCCTTACTGAATCCTTGTTGTATCAAGTACCTATCCAATCTCTCATACCAATATTTGGGAGCTTGCTTCAATCCATATAGTTCCTTCTTCAACTTACATACCACAACCGGTTGATCTGAAAACTGAAATCCTTCTAGTTGTTCCATGTAAACCTCTTCAAATTATCCATTCAAAAAAGCATACTTCACATCCATCTGAAAAACCTTAAAATTTTTATGGGTTGCAAATGCTAAAAACATTATGATAGCTTCGATCCTAGCCACAAGAGCAAAATTCTCCTCAAAATCTATACCTTCTACCTATGAGTAACCTTTACACACAAGTCTTTCCTTGTTTCTTACTACTTCTCCATTCTCATTCAACTTGTTCCTAAATACCCATTTAGTTCCAATTATGTTTTTTTATGTCGATCTAGGGACCAATTCCCAAGTCTAATTTTTCTCTATCTGCGCAAGTTCTTCTTCCATTTCCTTCATCCAATACTCATTCTTACATGCTTCACTCACTAATTTAGGTTCAACTTTAGAAAGTAAACAAAAATTTACCTCAACTTCAGTAGCTTTGATTCTTGTCAACACACCTTTCCTCTTATATCCAATGATCTAATCTTCATAATGATTATTTGCAAATACTTATGGGTTTTAGGGGTATTCTTTAGAGCTTCTTCCTCTTCATTCTACACTTCTTGTTCATCAACTTTTTCTTCTACTTCTATGCAATCAGGTTCATTTGAAACATATCCATCTACAACAATAGAATTCTACAAGTTTTCATCAACTAAATAACATTTTCACTTTCAACTATCTTTCTTATCATTTTGTTGTAACATCTATAAGCTTTGCTTCTAATAGAATATCCAAGGAAGATACCTTGATTAGACCTTGCATCAAACTTTCCTAAGTTTTATTCTTCTCTTTTGATGTAACATTTTCTTCCAAACACTCTAAAGTACTTCATAGTAGGAATCCTTCCATACTGTTACCTAATTTTTGGCCCCCCCTCCAAAAATCATGCTCATCTTTCAAAACTTTGGCTAAGTCATGTACTGGAGGTGTTTTGATTGTCTGGTATAACTTGGGTGGTGATTTGATAAGTTATACTAACTGTCCCTTTACCCACCCCATAACATTTCTTGCATGTTTTGAAGCATCAATGGTGTTTTTCCTAGTTATATGAATTCTTTAAATTCCTTCCTTGGTTTATTTTCTTGAGCCTAAGCAATATGAGCAGTGTGTTACTGAGTTCATCAAACTCTCCTCTTTTCCACCCAAAGTGAAATAGTCAACTTTATGGAGTGGACAGTATTTTGCAATTAAGTATGAACTTGGGCAGTGATTTATGAGGTTATGTGAACTACCCACTTCCCCACCCGCATAGTCATTCTTTTTAAAATTCTTGAATAGCGGTTATGTTGAGGTAGTGATGTGAAAACTAACATGTGCCAACACAATGGGGAATTGCATTTAATGTTTATCTACTCACACATTTATCATAGGAATTAAAAGAGGAATTCATGCCAAGAATAGATATTCTTCAACCACGACATTCACTCTGAGAGACATCAAGAAAGGAGCACACCAATGCAGACTCCCACTGTAAGAGTTCGGAGTTTTTCTGAGGTATTTTTGTCCTTTCCTTTTCCTTATGAGCATACAATTATCAAGCTTTCTTTTCCCTACATTCTAAATTATTTGGTGAAAGTCCATTCAAACCCTAGTAGTCTAGAATGGCTAGAGTTAAGTGTCAAGGGTATGAGTATGTTGCAGGTTTAACATGTGACATGCCTAAAATAGGAGATACTAAACTAGGGCTAGGAAATGTGAGTGAGTTTAAAGAAAAAAATAGTGCTCCCAACCCACCACCTATTACATAGTGAGTAATTGAAAGTAGATTGGTAGAGGCAGCTACCTTCCCCATAGCTATTCAATGTCTAGATTTGGTTCTAGAATGTATAAGGAATTATGAAGCTCAGACTCAGGAAATACAAATTGAAGACAACTGGCTAGTGGTCAAAATCTAAAGAGCCACTTTTGCTTCGTGCCTGATTTTTTTTGAAAGAGAACCCTACTTGCCCATGGATTTCACTAGTGCTCAAATTGAGTTTTCACTCAAGAAGGGATATTACTAAAACATAATGGCAAGGAACTAGTTGGAAAAACCCAGGGGAAACAAGTCTTAGATGCCTTAGAATTTACACAGGAATCATTTCACGGAGGAGATATCTGATATGATTTTATTGCTTCATAGATTCCATGGAAATGAAGATTCCTTTGGTTTTCAAGAATGAATGTATTTGTTTGTTTAGATTATACTCAAGGGAACTCAATTTTTAAATTGGGAAACACTTTTTAGTGATAGGTTACACAATCATCTGCTTTACTTTCTTGTTGATAGGACATTTTTCATGTCCTCCTATTTGATTTATGACATTATAAATACTAGGCCTTGGCTGGGCTTGAGACCAAGTAATCTCCCTCATGACCAAGTGCCTATTTTTTAGTATCTTGACAAAGTACAGTTGCATAAGAGCTTTTCTCATCACAGGAGGATATTAGACACCTTCAGTATAAGAGTGACCAAGGAATTGCAAGGGAAAACTAAAGTATGACTTTCTCCTAAGGATATGAAACTTTTCAACTATTATGACAGACATTTAATTCATTTCCAAAGGTTCTCCTATATTAGGGTTGGTGGCTTTGCCAAATTTCCCATTAAGCTCCTAAGACACTTGGAGGACAAGTTTGTAATGATTGAGGTATGCAGGGAGTTGGAAGATGTCAACAAGAGATGCCAGGAGCAAAGAAGAGTGACAATGTAGTTCCTAGTTGGTTTTGGCCCCTACACATGTGAGTCCATGTCAGATACCCTCAACATAGAAAAGGAAATAACCAGGTACAATCTACAAACCTATGATGAACTTTTTTCCTTTGATCTTAAAGATTATGTTAAAGATAATTTGAAGTTGGGACTTGGTTTTCTTCACTTGCCTACTCTGGAGGACTATTGGGAAAATTGTTTCGATGAATTTGAAGTAAGGAGTTGGATGAGAATGTCCTTGAGAAAAATTATCATCTATAATTTGAGTTTTGATATACAAGGAATTGATGATGATGGGTCAAATTTAGTGGACCTAATTTTCATAGATTTAATAGTGAATTGACTCGTTCCTTCTATAGATTGGAGTAGTAAAGAGAAATAGACAATTGAGGAAAAAGCCGCTGATATTTTGGAAAGGACCCAATAATGGATTACTAAGAAGAAAATAGAGCAGTCCCACCCTAATACTAGATCACAAAAAACCCAACCAGTAGGAGGCAGTGGCCATTCCTTTGTAATTGCAGGAACCTCTAGGATTGCTCCATAGTTAATGCAATCTGGGGCTTATGGTGATGGTGATGAAGAACCCCCTAGTAGGAATATACTTCAACCAACTTGTGGAGAAGATCTCCCTAATTTTCCTAATTTGGGTTAGGATAAAGGGGATGAGGAAGAAGGAGATGTTTTAAAGAACATTGACATTAGTTCTTCCCCGTCACCTCGGTTATCACCTAACAGAGAGATTGATGAACTTTTAAAAAAAATACCTTCTCTACACCCATCATAGGATGTTCAGACAAATGCTCCTCCCATCAATAGAATAATTTTTGGCTCCTCTAGTTCTAAAGAAACTAGCATCCCTGATACTCTTATTTGGCTAGAAGACACTTTGTCTAGAAAGAGAAAAGCGATACAATTAGATCTTTCAAAATAGGACATGGTAGGGAAATTTCTCCAAAGAACTTTGAAGCCAAAGAAGTTGAAAACTACTACGTGGTTAATTGATGATATTGGATCGGGAATTTTATTCCTAGAAGTAGTGTGCCCTATTACACAAAATGAGGTCACTCAAGCAATGGACAGTGACTTTGATGTTGACAAGATTGGGACCTCCTACAAGACATGGAGATGTACAAATCTTCTAGGTGTCTACAGGGAGAATGGTGGAGAGGTCCAAGAAAGATAAAGAGAGTAAAGATGAATTGAAAAGGAAAATTCAAGTCTTAACTGAATGCCTAAAATCAAGTTTTGATATGCTAGTTGACTCAACTGATATCTCAAGCCGAGTCATCCTCCAACCCTCAGATTTAATAAGAAAGTAGGTAATAAATAAAATGAAGAGTTGCAAAAACTTTGGTGGGGTTGTTGAAGAATGGAGCAGTGGATTAATTAGAAGAGGTAATCAGGTTATCTCTAAATCTCTTAAGTGCTTACAAAGGGACTCAAGAACAAAGATTCAAGAAGAGATTACCACTATTGAGAAATAGAAAAGGGTACAAAATCAATATGTAAATGAGATCAAAGATATGATAAGCTTTGGGATGGAGAAATTAGCCGTTGAACAAATTATACCTAGCACTGTTGATGCCCACTGCATGATTTGGAACAAAAGTGTAGAATGGAAGTTATAGATCACAAAGTAGGGCTGACAAAAGCTTCAAGAGGTCCAAATAGAATGTAATGCAATCTTAGAGGAGATTCACAAAAATCTTGTTGCCCTTAGATTACAACCTGACAAGGGAGGAGATGGGAGAGACATAAATGCTAAGGTTTTATAAAGTGATTTTTAGAAAATAGTCGATGAAATTTTCAATTCTCTGTCTTTTGATCCGAAGCACTTAAGAAATTTCAATGAACTAGATCTCATCCTATCTTAGATGAAATGACTCATGAAGTCATATGATTAGAGGATTGAAACCGTCAAAGATAGCTAGTTGGTATGGAGATTGTGAATGGGGAACACAAGCATTCCATATCATAAAGAGCTTCCCCATGTCATCAAAGCTTTCCAAACCTTATGGAAATGACTTGCCATGTCCGTAGAAGCTGGAAATGAAGCACCACCATCATATTTTTAGTTTTTTTTGTAGACATGTAAAAATGACCTAACACTTATCACACATCCTAAATGATATTTTCTCATCATCAACATCATTATCATTGAATACCATTGCATTCCACATCAATAGCATAAGAAGCCCTAAATTCCTCTATTAATTGAATAATAGTACATTATTTAATTAATTCACTTTTGCACCATTTTTTATGAATTAAATAAATTTCATTTATTTAATAAAGTCCTAAAAACCCTAAATTCCTCTATTAATTGAATAATTTAACATTATCTAATTATTTCACTTTTTCATTAGTTTTGACTAATTAAATAAATTTCATTTATTTTATTTAAGTCCTAATCTAACTTTATTCCTCCTGATTAATTAAATAACATCAATTATTTAATTATGTTGTTAATTCACTTTATTCCCCTAATTCAATTAAATTATTAAAACATAATAGTTGAATTAAAAAAACTTTCCTCGAAACATGAATAATTGAATAAATTATTCAAAAACATCATCCAAAAGGTCAAATCAAACAAATACAACTTTTTTTGAAAAATTCAAACTTGATTTGTAGATTCAACTCAAAAGGATTAATTAATGAGATCAATTAATTAATTATCCTCACCCACTTTTATGATTGAGCAAATTATGAACTACTGATTTCTCACTCTGGTTGGCTAATTGATCCATCTATTCCTGACTGATCCATCTATTTTCCAACAAATCAATCTATTCTTCAATCCCATAGATTATTCAATCTATTTCCTCAATCCCACTGAACACTCAAAATAATTTCTTCAATCACACTAATTATTTAATCAATTTGCACTAATTATTCCCATCTAAATCCTCTCAATGGTTTTCAACTGTTGATTGAGATATTCTACTATCGGATCTTGAGCATTCATTTTGAAGCACAAATTCTATATAACAACCGTCTTCTTCCTCAAAAACGATCGAAGAATCAACATATTTTACACAACGAAGTAATGCCACAATCTTAATTGATATTTTGACAAAGCTTTACACATATTTCAATCAACACACACATTATCTTCAAGCTTTTGAATGCATAATGGAGACTTCGCATTGATACAAACAACCCAACATCTTCATGAACACACTCTGACACGAGATGGTAAAACTAATTTGTTTTTGAGTTCATTGTTATTGTTTTCTTTCAATTACGTTCTTGAATTCAGTAATTATGTAGTTCATTTCGTGAGTAATGGTCATGAATCTTGATTTTTGTTTTGAGTTAGATTAGTTTCAATTCAATTATTTATCTCATTTGATACCATCGATTTCCCCCTTACACATTTTGGCATGCTCGGTGGGACCATGGTCCTTAGCACTAACCGTTTTATGAGGAAATTTTGAAGTTGTAGGTTTTGGAAATGCACTGGAAAAAATTTCATGCACAAGCTATAGGAACTTCATGCGCTTGATTTCACATTTTTGTCACATCTAACATTTTTTTTGGCCACTTTTGATGTTTCTTGCGCTTTTGCAAAAATAACAAAGCCACACTTGATTTTTTTCGATCGCTTCTACTTAAAAGATAAAGGTTGCACTTGAATTTTTCGCTTGCACTTGCTTTTGACATGGCCACTTTTGCTTGAAATTTTCACTTTTTCTTTGTCAGTTTTCATTTAAAAATCTGCAAGTCAATTTTTTATTACTAACATTAACATATGCTTGGTTTGGATTTTTTTAAATGGTGATAATGTCATTTGTGCAGCTCTTGCATGATATGGAACATGTTACATAAAACAAACAACTAACACGTTTATTATATCTAGACTAGCGAACGGTTGAAGCTTTTAGTTTCTCAAAGCTTTCATAGTTAGAAAGCTCTAATTTGTTGCAATAAAAAGAACCCCACAAATGAACATTTCAATTTGGTGCTCTAAAACAAAATTTTCAAAGCTTCATAGTTAGAAAACTTCGACTTGGTGCTATAAAAAAGAACCCCACAAACGAACATTTCAATTTGGTGCTCTAAAACAAAAAATTTCAAAGCTTTTATAGTTAGAAAACTTCGTTTTGGTGCAATAAAAAGAACTCCACAAATGAACATTTCAATTTGGTGCTCTAAAATAGACTTTTCAAAGCTTTCTAGCTTACAAAATTTCAATTAGTGCACTAAAATGAACTTTTCAAAGCTTTCTAGCTTACAAAATTTCAATTGGTGCTCTAAGAATGAACTTTTCCAAAAGCTTTCATAGTTTAGAAGCACACTTCAATTTTGGTGCTTATTAAAATGGACTGAATGCTTTTGTTTTGTTGACGAACTCATGATTTTCTTTTGTTGACCATTAAGAAAAGTCTTTAGAAAAACACTTTCGTTGTTGCTTAAAATGAACAAATCAAATTATGTGTCTTGTGCATTAATATCTTTGTCTGAAATCCAAAATATTTCATTTTGGTGCATGCAAAAGGAACAAAGTTGCTATCTTGTAAACACTTTTATTTTCATTTTACTTTATTTTATTTTTTATTTTTCATTTTTTGAGGCTTAAAATGAGCATTGTGATGAAGTGTATACTATGTATTCTTTGTTTCGAAAACTAGGTGTTTATCCTCTCCCCTTGCACCTTTTGGTGATCTTGGGTGAAAAAAAGCATCTTGAGTTTCACATGTGTTTACATTTCAAAGCATACCTTTAGAGGGCCTGCCTCCCAACTTGTTGGAGGGAATGACCCAATTGGTACTTTTGTTTTGGTCCACTACATAAATAATTGTTGGTATGAGGAAAGTTCATCACCCACCTGGTGCGAATGTTTTATACCAACAAAAGTCTCCCTTAGTATCCATGAGATACGTAAAAAATCGTAAGGGTTGGGAGACCTCTTAATTGAGTGAATCACTGCATGTATAGGCACCCGTTATCTCAAAACATGACTAAGAACTAATTTTGTAGAAGCTACCCCTTTTAGCCAAAACATTCTTTGAAGTGGTGCATCAAAACTTTGATTCTGAGAAGTTACTTACCAAGACTGACTTATGGTTGGGCTTAAAACACTCTCCATTTGTTGCATGTACAATCATCCTTTTGGGGCATGAGGTAAGCCCATCTAGGAGGAAGTGTCTACCCCTAGTGTGTGTGTTGTCTTCACGAAATTTTCAAATCTATTCGGTTACTTTGAAACATCAAACTTTGTGCTTGAATTGAAATGAACACATCAAAACATGCTTTCAACATGGTTCTCACACATCAAACCCTTTTAATCTAGTATGAATACTTTGAAAAGAGCCCCATGTTTGCACTCCCTAAAGATATCTTAAAAAAATATCTTTGAAGGTTTCTAAATGTTTAGGCTCACATTTCAAGTCGCATTAAGAATGGAGTAAACCTTGGACACTATAGCTTTTAAAATTTTGACTTCCACAAACATTGAGTTATTATGGGAAGAAGCATTCTTAAAGTTGTAGACATTTAGGGTCACATAAGTTTTTATTTTTGTGTTGTGTTATCACTTGCCAAATCTCAAATCAAATCCAACAAAACCTTCAAAATCTGCAAATTATCCAAGTTGCTACCAAAACACAGAAATTGGGAAACAAAATGGAATAGAGGCCGCTTTTGCTTCTACTTTTTTTGTAATTGACCACAAAATGGCCATAGTTGACAAAAACATCTTGCTTTTGCTCTCTGTCTTATGACAGCCGCTGATGAAAATTTGTTGCTTTTGACAATCTGAGCATGCATTTGACTAAAAACTAGACATAGTTGATCTTTTTGTGCCACAATTGGCTTATTTTTCATGGCTATAGTTGACTGGAAACCTGCCCCTTTTGACAAAAACATTCACTTTTCCTGTACAATTCATCACTCAAGAAAACTACACACAAAGGTCGTAGTTGAAGCATCTTACCACATTTTCTTTTCTAATTTGGCCACACTTGACCATAATTTGGCTGCAGTTGACTTTTTTACCTGATTTTGCTCCAAACATACCACTTTTGCTCTATTTTCTAGTGAAAATAAAAAAATCAATCTAAAATTGAGTTCAAAATCTTTGAAGAAATGAAACAATCAGACTCCCAAAACATGTCATAAATCATATTGGTCCATCATTCATTTACAAAATCCAACACTCGATCCTACTTTAGGATTCAATATCAAAACAAACAAACTTGGATCATTCCTTCACACACACTTCTAAGATATCAACATTTGCTTGAACCTCAAGGCTAGCTCAAGTAAATTTCCTATAACATATCCTCTAGAAGAATTAAAATATCAATCCAAGCCTTTCATCATTTTGAGTTCCAAGAATAGCATCATCCCAAAATATCACTCAAACCTTAGGATCTTGAGAATCACAACAACCATATCAAAACACCAACACTTTTATCATTTCACCTTATGACCATTTGGCATCCAATTGCTCCAGTTCAACAACCAAACCTTACACCAGTTATGGTACAACCAAACTTTGAGCTAATTGAAGGAGAACAAACAAACATAATTAGTAGTTGGAGGAGCTTCATATTCGAGAAAAATGAACACCAACCCAATGGAGAAATACAACCAACATCCTAAATAAAGAGGAATGAAAAGATGATCTTGTATCCAGAAGGCCCATATTACCACCTCCTATGTGGCAATAGGTATCCTCTTTTCAAAAATAGAAATTCCAAAAAATAAATGCAATTTCATTTCCTTAAAACAAAAAATCCAAAAGTTCAAACACACAATTGAACCCCACAAATGTGCTTGTCTTATGATCTCTTGCAAGACCAAAGTCCTTAAACAAAGATCCACATTCTGCCTTTTCAAAAATAGGCATCATAGTTCAAATTCTATCAAGAGGCACATCTTGAAGACTTGCCGCAACTGGGACATCTTGCTAAGAAATTTTTATACTTGCCCTTGAAGGAACAAACCAGACTTGCATATCCAATATGAGCTTAGCAATTAAATCATTGATTTCTTAGGTTTGTATCACTTTAGATCCTATATTACCACCTCTTGCATCAAAATAGGTATCCTCTTTCCAAAAAATAGAAAATCCCAAAAAACAAACGCAATTTCATTTCCTCAAAAAACAAGAAAAATACCAAAAAATAAAGCATTCTTTCATTCCATAGTTAGAAGTCACCAAATGTTCACAAAATCTTGGCGGTTGTTTATGAAAATTATGGGATCACAACATAGAAAAAACATAGAGGCCAACAAAAGCATTTCTAACATACCCCCAACAAATACCACAAATGACGAAAGTGGCCCATGGGGCTATAGGCCAAGTGACCTTGAAACGCCTCAAAAGAGATCCACATTCAACACAACATCAAATCAATCACACAAGAGGTAATCCATAGAAAACAAGAAGTAATGGAGAGAGAAAACAAGAACCCAAGGGACATGGTCATAGAGGAGGTGGATAGTGAGGAAGAAATAAATAATGAAGAATTCTTCCAACATTCTAACAATCCCAAGGTGCTCAAACTGATGGAAAAACTCCTAATAAAGGATCCAAACACTTCTTCAAGTTAGCACAAAGTGGTGCTAAGTTTCCAATAGACTTTAATGTAGAAAGTCTTAAAGATCCTCATCTCATTCCCTTAGGAGATAACTCATTTTTGAGAGAAATACCTAAACCACTGGAAATTCCAAACATGCCACCATTATTCACACAAGGTGATAATTAATCAATGGATAACCCCTTGTTTAAGAAACCATCCCAAATCAAACAAGCGACAGTGGCCCAACAATATAAAGGAGGTCCATCTCAATATGTGCCACAAGGAAACAACCCACCAACAGGACAATACATGCCCCAAAAAACTTCATATATTGATCCTTCCCAAAATGTACAAACTCAACAAAGGAAATTTCCACAACAGTATCAACAACAAGGTGGGATGCATGGTCCCCTTCCTAATCAATAGTACCAACAACAAGGTGTTCCATAGGGTACCCTTCCCAATTTTTCCCATCAACAAGGTGTCCTACCAATGCATTATCAGGGTAACCTTCAATACAATTCATCCCATCAACAAAATGTCTGGCCAACACATTATTAGGGTAACCTTTAAAACAATTCACCCCAATAACAAGGTGTGCCACATGGTATCCTTCCCAATTTGTCCCACCAACACAGTATCCCGCCAATGCACCACCAGGGTAACCTTCAATACAGTTCATCCCAAAAATAGAGGGTATCACTAACGCACTACCAAGGTACCCCTCCTCAACAAAAATAGCATGGAGATAACCCTCCTTACATTCAACAAGGAGCTAACCCTCCTTCCACACAACAAGGAGCTAACCCTCCTTACATTCAACAAGAAGCTAACCCTTCTTCCATACAACAAGGAGCTAACCCTCCTTACATCCAACAAGGGGATAACCCTCCTTACATCCAACAAGGAGCTAACCCTCCTTCCATTCAACAAGGAGCTAACCCTCCTTATGTTCAACAAGTAGCTAACCCTCCTTACACATAACAAGGACCTAACACTCTTTTCACACAACAAGGACCTAACCATCCTTTCACACAATAATGATTTAACTCTTCTTCCACCCAACATGGTTACCAAGGTCTTGTACCTCCACAATACCCAATGTATGACCAAAACATGGTAGGGAAACAAGGTTACTACACACAGGATCCACAAACAAATGTACCAAAGATAGAGGTAGATATGCAACTACAAGAAATGAATCAAAGAATATTAGACATGTAGATAATGAAACCAAAGAAGAATTATACCCTTTAGGATATATGTCTATTTCCTTTTGATTGTTCCGTTACTATGCTTCCTTTTCCAATTTTTTTTGAAATATCCAAGTTTGATAAGTACAAAGGAAAAGGAGATCCAATAGAAAATGTATGAGATTTCTTGATATCATGCATGGAAGTTCAAGACAATGATTCCTACCTAATGAGGCTCTTTTCACGTAGTCTTATTGGTCACACCATGGAATGGTTTGCCCATCTACCACCAACAAATTTTTTTTTTGATGAACTGACTACCAAATTCATAAACCACTTCTCACTGAATATAGAACAAGATGTCACCATCACAGATCTATACAAAATTAAATAGAGTCAAGGAGAATCCTTTACCTCCTACCTATAAAGATGGAGACATAAGGCTAGTAGGTGAAAATGGCCAATTCCCAACAAGGAACTAGTAGAAATATTTCTTTCTAATGTCCAAGAAGAATTCAACTATTAACTTACCATATTGTGTCCCGCTAACTTTGAAGAGGCCATTAAGGGACTACACATAGAAAGGGCCCTCGTAGCAAGGGGAGTGATCAAACTAAACAACCTAAGAGATAATTCTTCTAATTTGAATGAGAAACCTAAGATTTGGGACAAGAAAAAAACATCACCAAGGATGGGCTAGTGGATGCTAGGGCAGTATGGAATGTACAAAATCTTAATGGACCTTCAAACAAACCTCAAATTGCAAAAAAAAGCTATAATAATGCACAAAACAGTCAAATTACCTATCCCCAAAATAATCAAGCAGTCAACCAACAAACAAATCAAGGGAAGGAAAGGAAATACGATCAACCAAGAAGGAAGTTCACTACATTAGGAGAGCCACTTGAGACGGTCATGCAAAAACTAGTGCGAAAAAACCTCATCAAGGTCAATGATCTCCCAAACTATGAGGAGCCCAACTTCAAAACACCGTGGTACAACAAGGACTTATGTGAGTTCCAAAAAATCAAAGGGCATACAACAAAGAACTACATGAGACTCATGCACATAATACAAGACTTGATCGAAAAAGGAGAAGTGAATGTCGAACATCGTCTTAGAAACAAAGACCTCCAAATTTACACAAACCCCATTCTAAACCATGCTAAGAAGATTGAAAAAGGAAAGGACCAAGACTATTGCAATACTAACTACACTTATGGTTACATAGTTGTAGGAACCCTCTCCTGAGCATATGAAACTAGGGTAAATGTAGTGACTATATGAGGTAGGGACACTGAATGTAATGTAACTACCTATCAAGGGAAAGTCACAATACAAGGAGCCCCACCTAAACCTACAGCTAAGTCATCAAATGACTATAGTATTATGGAACAGTAGAAGAAGAATCCCGCCTTGATCTCAATCCTAGAACTGCTAAAATTATCACCTACACATAGGGAGACACTAGAAAAAGCATTAGAAGAATCAAGCCCTAATGAACTCAATCTAGATCAGTTTCAAGCCATGGTTGGAAAAATCACAACCAATCACCATTTAGTCTTTTCTGAGAAAGACTTCCACATAAGTCATTCCACAACCAAACTCTCTACATAGAGGTTGGTGTCCACAAAAAAAATGGTCAAACAAGCGTTGTTAGATAACAATGCATGTCTAAACATCTATACCTTTAAATTTTTGAAACAACTGGGGTATTCTAACGATTTGATAGAAAAATGAAAGAGCATTACTATAAGGGCCTATGTTGACCTCAAAAGGAATTCAGAAGGGACAGTCAGGCTACCAGTATACATAGGACCAACCACCATTGAAACCATATTTCAGGTACTTGACCTTGAGTTTCCATATAACCTCCTTCTATGATGCCCTTGAATTCATGCACTACAAGCAGTTCCTTCAACCTTTCACCAATGTCTAAAGTTTCCTCACGAAGGAAAGGAGGTGACATTATATGTTTATCCTAAACCCTTCCACTTTGTGAAAAATTGGAGAAGTATAACAAAATCTAGCATATACCCAAAAATGACATATAATTTCACTCATTCTCATATGTTGACCCTTCCACACTACCATCAACCTCAATGAAACCAACATCAAGTGAGAAACCAAAAATTGAAACTAAGGTTCAATACTTGACAAGGGTAACAAAAATTATCACTTCAATCAAGCATTTTTTAGTGGCATGCTTCCACCAACATCCAAGGTTTATGGAGGCCCTAAGGAGATCAAATATGTTCAAGTACTACAAATGATAGCCAAACCCACAATTTTAAACAAGTGGGGGGATATGAAAGATGAAGATATATTCAAAGAAGATTTGTAATCCATGATCTACAAAAGGACAAAAAGGAGCTAGAACAGTCACAACCCCTTCTAATTGGTCCTAGTAGTAAAGCTATCAATTAGGTAAACAAATGGGATATAGTGGAACACGTGACCTTAGGCTACACAAAAAAGGTAGATGGGAGCCCATTATAGTGGAATAGAGAAAGAGAAACATGGGACTAGGTTATGATTCAAAAGACGTGGTTACTCCAAAAACTAGACGTACCTCTTTTAGGAAACAAGCACCTTCTACTAGCATTAAGATATTGGATACCTACCATCGTATAGACAATTATTTAACCATTGAGGACTTATTTGAAAGCTTTAGCATAGGTATAGCCCCTATCCATCTTATCAAAACCATTCCTAATGACTATTATTATTCTGGAAAAAACTCTAACAAGTATGAATGTGATTCTCCTTCTTTTGTCACCTCTAGCAGTGATGACCTAGATACCCAATGGGAGAAAGATACTAGATCCATAATGACCATCTCAAAAAATTCTATAATTTTTTAGATAACGATGATAGACTACCCCTCTATTACCCATAATTGATAGATTGGGACCAACAACATCATACATCTATTTTGGATCAATTCCAAAATGATGAAGAAATCGTAGAGTTTATATGGGACTTTAAACTGATATACTAGTAGGGGATCATAAAGTGGGGTTTGTCATGGAAATTTAATGGGAAGAATACTTTGATGGGGAGATTGTGTCCTCTAGTAGAAAAAGTGAAGAAGACAATGTAAAAATAAAAATGAGATCCCCTAGGGAAAACCACAATGTGGTTCTATTGGATCCTCGAAAGAAGAAAATAAAGGAAGAATCTAAAGGTGAAAACCTCTTCAAGGAACCCAAAGATGGATGATTCAATCTCCCGATATCTGATTATCAAGAGAATTAAACACTCCTAGTGGAAGAAGCAGAATCCATCATTGTGGGCACAACAAAGAATCCAAAGATCACATACCATGCAACATCACTTGATCCTGAAGAGAAAGTAAACTTCACAAAATTCATCAATGATAGAAAGATAAACTTTGCATGGACATATGCAAACATTCCAAGACTAGATCCAACACTAGTTGTACATCATTTGGTAGTATTTCCTGGAGCATCAAGTAGAAACTAAGGAAAATGCATCCTCAAATAGCAATATTGGTAAAGGTAGAACTAAAGAAGTTACTAGATGTAAGTTTCATCAGACTGATCGATTATCCGGAATGGATCAAATCTAGTACCAGTGTCAAAGCCCACTGGGGGAATCAGGATCTACTTGGACTTTTGAGACTTGAACAAAGCTTTCCCAAAATACAACTTCCCTCTTTTGAGTATTGACATGATTGTGGATCTAATAGTAGGAAATGAGATGCTATCATTAATGGATGGTTTCTCTAGGTATAGTTAGATAAAAATATCCCCTAATGATTAGCATAAAACAACATTCACTTGTGCCTAGGGGACCTTCTACTGGAATGTCATGCCATTTGGTCTAAAGGATTACAGGAGTGACCTATTAGCGAGCAATGACGCTAATATTCCATGATATGCTACATATAATTATGGAAGACTATGTGGATGAAATTTTAGCGAAGTCTATCAAAAGGGAAGACCACTTGACCAATCTAAAAAAAAGTGTTTGATAGGCTAGAACAATATAACTTGAGAATCAACTTGAAAAAGTGTGTTTAGAGTAACATTTGAAAAGATATTAGGGTATATAGTATCAAGAAGTGGCATTGAAGTAGATATTATGAAAGTAAAGGCCATATTAGAAATGCCTCCACTGAAGACATTGAAGCAACTAAGAATTTGCAAGGGAAGATACAATCTATCAGGTGATTCATCACACAACTAGCAGAAAAGTGTCACCCTTTTACCCATCTCCTACACAAAGACATCATATTCAAGTGGGATGGGAGATGTGACCAAGCATTCCAACAAGTCAAATAGTACCTACTCACCCATCTTTTACTCATGCTGCCTATTCCAGATAAAGAAATGATCTCTATGTGTCTACAACACAAGCATTGTTTGGAGCTCTCCTAGCATAGCTAGATGATAATAACAAAGAAAGAGTGGTCTACTACATTATTCGAACACTGATGGGCTATGAGTTGAACTACTTTCCCATAGAAAGAGCGTATCTCTCTATCATGTTTGTGACACAGAAACTAAGACACTATATCTTAAATAGACAAGTAAAGTTGATTTCAAAGTTAGATCCACTAAAGTACCTACTAGAAAAAGAAGCTCTAATAGGTAAAATTGCTAAATGGGTAATGATTCTGAGTGAGTTCGACATAGAATATGTAGATAGGAGACCCATCAAAGGACATATCATAGCAGACCAACTAGCTGACACAACAATAGTAGATCACAAGCTTCTTACAATAAACTTCCCTAACAAAATTATATTAACAATAGAATAGACAAGCCATTGGACCTTGAATTTTGACAGGTCCCACACTCAACATGGCTCTAGAGTAGGAATCCTATTTCTCACACCATAGGGAGATAGTATACCCAAGGAATACAAAATTGATTTCCCCTAAAAAAAAAATCTTAGAGTATGAAGCCCTAATCGCAAGACTCAAGATGGCTATTGAATGGAGTATAAAAGAACTGCAGGTCTTTAGAAACTCTAAACTAGTGATTAGATAAGTGAATGATGAGTATAAAAAAAAAGACACCAAGTTGATGTCGTATAAAAGGATGGTGGATAGCTTCAAGGAATATTTTTTCACCATAACATTTGAATAGATTCCTAGGATCAACAATAGAGTAGTCGACACCATGGCAACAATAGGTTCACTTCTCGATATTCCATAGAACATTCCTAAGTATGAGTTCCTTGTAGAGAAATTACTCATACCAACGTTTGATATCCTAAAATAAGAACTAGTGTGTGTTTTTGTTGGTCTTGATTCACTATGGTACCAAGACACATTCAATTACATCTAACATGGTATCATACCACTTGACCTAATAACAACCCAAAAGAAGACCATTACCTGTAGGACTTCCCAATTCACAATCTTAGGAGATACATTATATCATCAAAGTTTAGATGGTATGTTACTCCAATTTATTAATTCAGAAGAAGCACAAAGTACCTTACAAGAGGTACACAAAGGTGTTTTTGGGTCCCACTCTAGCGGACCTAACCTAGTACAAAAGTTTTTGAGAACAGTGTACTATTGGCCCTCCATAAAATAAGAGTGTATTCAGTATTCTCAAAAATTCCATCAATGCTAGCAACATAGTGAACTCATTCACACATGAGCATAGGAGTTAATACCTATCACCACACCATGGCCTTTTTTGAAATGGGGATTAGACTTGGTAGGTAATATTTCTCCTACTTCCTCTAACAGGCATAAGTTTATTATTACCACAACTGAATATTTCACCAAATGGATAGAAGCAATTTCATTGACTTATATCACTAGAAAATAGATATCAAAGTTCATTATGAATTATCTGATTTGTAGATATGGAATTCCCCAAACCATCATAACAGACAATGGAACCCCTTTCAAGAATTAAGACGTCCAAGGACTTTATTCCAAGTTCTCTATCTAGCATAGATTCTCCACGCCCTACTACCCTCAAGGAAATGGTCAAGATGAAGCATCTAACAAAACCATCCTAAAGATACTAAAAAAGACTGTTAATGACATTGTCCATGATCAGCTCCATGGGCTTATTAAACTAGTATTTGAACACCTACAAGTGCCACACCTTTCTCCTTGGTCTACGGATCAGAAGTTGTCTTACCTATCAAAGTAAAAATCCCCTCATTGTAAATATCACTAAAAGGAATGGTTAGTAATGAAGAGTATCAGGTATCTAGATTAAATGAGTTGGAAATCCTAGACGAAAGGCATTTGAGTGCGTTAAACCATCTTCAGGTTTATCAGAATTGGCTCAAACGAAGCTATGATAAAAAAATAAAAGAATTTTTTTTTTTGGGTTGGTGACTTGGTACTTAAAGAGAATCAGAAGGTACAACTTTAAATCAAGATGTCAAAGGTAAGTTTTAACTCAACTGGTTAGGCCCATTCATCATCACAACAAGCTACAACTCTTAAGCTTATCAACTGGTTACTCTTAAAGGAGAACCTTTAGTTGAACTGTAGAACAATAGCCACCTCAAGAAGTTCTATACTTGAAGCATGTTAGAATACCCCAAACAAAAGGGTAAAAATCCAAATAAATCAAAAAGAAAGAAAAATAGTAAAGGGAAATAAAAGGTTCTTTTAGTGAAAACCACTTTGTGGCGCTTCTAGAATAGGTACCATAGTGAAAACCTAGAAACCAGGTGTTATGTTTGAATAAGACTTGTGTCATTATCTATTGGCACTATCTGAAGCATCCACCCATTTATACCACAATAAAGAATGTGTCTAACCATGGTTGTTAATGATTTAAAGGAAAGTAGTATTGTCTTGAATTGGGGGAAACTTCTCAAAAATGGTCATGGATTCGATCCTTGATTGTCCCATCATAGTCAACACTATTGAAAATAAAAAAAACATCTAGAAAATAACAAAATAAAAAACATTCGAAAAAAATCAAAGTCAAAACAACAAATTTGGATTATTCCTTCACTCAAAAGTCTAAGTTATCAACATTTTCTTGAACCTCACGGCTAGTTCAAGTAGATTTTACACAACATATCCTCTAGAAATAGAAGTGGAATATCAATCCAACTTATAAATGTTGTTTGAATTCCAAAAACATGGTATTCTTTGAGTCACACTAGCCAAACTACATGGTCTATGCATGTACAACGTAGGCAAGTATTATCAGCCCCCGAGGCCGTAGGTCAATCCCCTTAGGTTTATATCATGATTTCTTTCAACTTAGTTAAAAAAATTTAAAATCCAAAAACATTCAAAAAGTAAAAAAGATAGAAAACATGTTCTTATCAAACCAAGCGAACTACGAGCCTCTTTGTGTACAACGTAGGCAAGGCTTATCTTTGATGAGCCCTCGAGGCCCTAGGTTATTCCCAAAAAAAACAAAAACATCATAAAAACTCAGAAAAAATAAAAAAAGAATAGGTAACTCCATTATCACAATCCACAATAAAATTTTCATGATCATAATAAAAAAATCATCTTCACCCTTTGAAAAAACAAACAAACAAACAGAGCAAACATCAAAAGCTAGAATTTTCAAGAAAACAATAAAAAATCTTTAATTACAAACAGACGAAAAACAAAGATAAAGTGTTAACTACCTATCTTTTGACAATTCACTAGCAACATCCTAAGATATTCCTTAATGGATCCGTTCCTATGATAGACATGATCAACAATGGATAAATACCCTGAAACCTCAACACAAATATGGCAAGTGATACTGGAACATTGTTTTATCTTTATGATTTATTTTACTGACTCATTCCCGAGATATCTCAAGGATGTCCATAAGGATTTAGAGAAGAAGGAATGGGGGAAATTGAGCATCATTTCGGTTTGTTGTTTGTAAGATGTTTTTGTAATACTTCCATGGGGAATACTTGCTTTATTTAGTGTATGAAAGTTGTTTTAAGATAATTCATGTAGCAGTGGCATGTTAGGTATTTCATACCTCTCTGTGTAAACTGGTTCAAAAAGTTTTAAATACAACCCAACCATATATTTTAAACAAAGTTTTTGTATGTCTAGTATGAGCAAGAATTTTCTTTATATGCTGATTCAAAGTCCATGAAATGGATACAAAGACACCTTAGTTATCAATAACCTAGCGCATCGTATTTGCTACATCAAAAATGATTTTATAAAAATGTGAAGTCTCTATGCGAAGAAAAAACAACACTCATCAATAACTAACAACATCAAATTTCTATTAATCATCCAATATTCCTTCTAACTAACATCCATCCTACATCAAAATATCATTAGTAGCATATCTATCCTACATCCACAATGCATCAATACATGTCATGATGATAATAAAGCAATGAAAACACCATGTATCATGTATAAGGCATACATCCATCATATACATAATAAAATATCATATGAAATAAAATATAATCAATCCATCCATCCACATCATATGCATACATAAAAAAGTACAAAAAATATATATCATCATACATCGTCATCCATAATCACTACAATAATACATAATGAAGCTGAATTGAAGCATGTATATCTCATTTATATCATCATAAAAAATGAGAATGTCAAGTACATCATCAATGAAACATGTTTGATAGGATAATACAAAAAAATACATATATACGAGGCCTTAGTTGGGCCGATGAATATATATACAAAATCATGTCTGCAATATAATTCTCTAAATAGTAAAACTTCATAAAGATCAAGTACAAATAAACTGCTTCCTAGCTGGAGGAGGAGGACTCTAAGGATTAGGCTACAAATTATACTGTCTAGCAGAATGTCCACTGGATGTAGCCTCTGTAGCAATACTAGGCTTTCCAAACCATGGTCATTGTTGTGCTCTAGGAACGAAGTATCATACAAGGTCTAATAATATGTTTCCTTCTATAACAAATGATATTGTTTGGCATGGAGGCTATCACACTCTATCCTAAGGCTATACCTCTTGGTGGTAATAGCCTGCAACTATGTCTCAAAAATAAGATGACGCCCAATATCAATGTCTCGCTATCCCCTGAAGTCATCTCTCTCCTTCCTAGTAGTGTCCCTCTCTGTTGTCAATATAGCAACCTAAGCCTTTGTGGCATGTTACTTCCCTACCTCTGCGTATCTCATAGCTATCATCTATGCTAACTGTACCCCTCCATATCTAGGTGGTGGAGGAGGACCTAGAACCTATCCCTGATCTTGCTGCATCAGATCATCTTGTCTGCCCTGTCCACCATCTTGTCTAGCCTTGGAAAGTTGTTCAACAATGATCTCAACACACTGCCTCTCTCCTCAACGAACATTAATGCTATCTTTACCTACTACAAGAACACCAACATGATATGTAAATCTCAATGGAATGCACCTCGCCCACCACTAATCAAAATCTGGGGCAGTCCTAGGATCTACTAAACCCATTGGCCAACCCCACCCGAATGGGGAAAGATCTTTGAAATCTACCATATCTACATCATGATCGGCCTATAGACCCCATACACAGACCTCTTTGGTAGCCCTTTCACTCTCCAAACTACCGACACGCCCTATCGGGTAGATATCTCTCAAGTAAAGAGCGAATGCGACTAATGAGCCTTCTAGTCTGTCTACAAAATACTAACTACTCTTTATCATTAGGCCATGTCTCACAATCCAAATATGGTCTCCATACAAAACCTGACATATTGTCAAAAACATGATGCCAGTAGGGAAGCTTTCCAAGCAAATTTTAATGAAGGAAGTCTCCATAACGATAAGAATGTGGATCCCCTAGAGTCTGATCCAAAATACCATTAGTACAAGAAACTGCGATGTGCTCCTAGGCCCATACATGCAATAGAGACACTAGTAGAAATAGATCTCTTGCCATGGTAGGTGACTTCATCCATATCTTGATATAAGTGGGCAAGGAGACATAGGCCCCATGCATACTTAGTGTCATGCTTGAATATCTACTCAATACACACACCCAAACCAATGGGAAACTTCTTGCCTCACTTATTAGGAATGACAAGCCCCATGAAAAAACCATAGAGAACCAAGGAAATAGGATTGATACTATCCACAAAATCAAATAAATCTATCTCTACCTCACGAACCTCAAGATGTCTCACACCAAGTACTCAACACATAGCATGGGTACCCTATCGAACAAAATATGTAACAAGCTCTCCATGAATGGGTATATGAATGATACTCCACACATCCTCCAAAGTGATGGTGACCTCCCCAGTACGTAAATGAAAGGATGAGGTCTCAGAGTGCCACCTCTCCATTAGGGCAGTCATCATGGCTCTATGACATCTGATGGTAGGCATATAGCAGATATACCACAACCTAACAACATCTAAAACATCTTGCTCTAACTTTTGAAACTCAATGATCAAATCAAACAAATCATGTGATCATCGCTCCCTTGACTACAGTGGATTAAAAACCACCTGCAACCATTTAATCCATGATGTTAAGGATTTACAATGAAAAAATAAAACACATCTCAAATGACAAACAAATTGAATTAAAATTTTGAAACAATAAAAAAAAAAACCTTTTTATCAAAAGCAAAAAACTTTTTTAAAAAAGGAAACAAAACAGGTAAAAGTGAACAATTTTTTGTCACAAGCAGAAAAAAAAGGCAATAGCAAAAATTTTAAAAGCATAAATGTATATCAAAAGCGAAATTTTCTCAGGAAGGTGAACAAAACGAAGACATAAAATCAAAAGCACAAAATTCAGGCGAGAGCAAAAAGCAAAAGTGAAAATGTATGTAAAATGCACACATTTTGAGTAGATGCGAACAAGAAAATAAAATGCGGCCCATTCACAAACATCAAAAGCAAGAAAAATGATGCAAAAGAGAACAATTCCTAAACCTAGCACTATTGACTACTTTGACTTTAGGCATTAATTACGCAAACATGGAAAGATGAAAATGAGAAATGAAAGGGTACATACCAAGGCACTGACACCTAGAGGCCATTTGAACTCATGAACCGCATCCACACGATGTGAGGCTCCCCAAATCCTCACCATAGGTGCTAAAAAATTAAAAAAAACAAGAAAACCAGAGACAACAATTTCCTATAGGCTCAAAGTGAAAATGAGGAGAATTAAGCCCTAATGACCTATTTTAACCCTAAAAACCCTAATTTTTTACTTAAGAAACCTTCCTATCTTAAAATTAAGACATCTCAAAAACATTTGAACTAGCAACGCAAGACCTATAGGCTTAATTTTTTGCCCTCTACACATCTGAACTGAAATGAAATAGTGTCATGAGCCCGACCTCAAAATTGATATTTTCGACCAACCTCTCGAGGGGGCAGCCCAGAGTCCTACCATCATCTTGCTAATAGTCGGGGCATAATTTTTTTTCAAAATCTTGATCTTAACATCAAAATTAATGAAACAAAGCAATCACTACTTTATATCAAAGAGGGGGAAAATGTAGACATGTGTAAATGACCTAACACTTATGACACATCCTAAGTGACATTTTCTCATCATCAACATCATTATCATTGAATACCATTGCATTCCACATCAATTGCATGAAAAGCCCTAAATTCCTCTATTAATTGAATAATAGTACATTATTTAATTAATTCACCTTTTCACCATTTTTGACTAATTAAATAAATTTCATTTATTTAATAGTCCTAAAAACCCTAAATTCCTCTATTAATTGAATAATTTAACATTATCTAATTAATTCACTATTTCATCATTTTTGTGTAATTAAATAAATTTCATTTATTTTATTTAAGTCCTAATCTAACTTTATTCCTCCTGATTAATTAAATAACATCAATTATTTAATTGTTACAAATTCACTTTATTCCCCTAAGTCAATTAAATTATTAAAATATAATAGTTTAATTAAAACACTTTCCCCTAAACATGAATAATTGAATAAATTATTCAAAAACATCATCCAAAAGGTCAAATCAAACAAATACAACTTTGTTTGCAAAATTCAAACTTGATTTGTGCATTCAATTCAAAAGGATTAATTAATTATCCTCACCCACTTTTATGATTGAGAAAATTACAAACCGTCGATTTCTCACTCTCATTGGCTAATTGATCCATATATTCTCGACTGATCCATCTATTTCCTAACAGATCAATCTATTCTTCAATCCCACAGATTATTCAATCTATTTCCTCAATCCCACTAAACACTCAAAATGATTTCTTCAATCACAATAATTATGTAATCAATTTGCACTGATTATTCCCATCTAAATCCTCTCAACAATTTTCAACCATTGATCAAGATATTCTATTACGCAATCTTGAGCATTCATTTCAAAACACAAATTCTATATAACAACCATCTTCTTCCTCAAAAACGATCAGAGAATCAACATATTTTACACAACAAAGTAATGCCACAATCTTAATCAATATTTTGACAAAGCTTTACACATATCTTTGATCAACACACACACGTTCTTCAAGCTTTCGCATGCACAATGGAGGCTTTGCATTGATATGAACAACCCAACATCTTCGTGAACACACTTTGACACGGGATGGTAAAACTACTTTGTTTTTGCGTTCATTGTTATTGTTTTCTGTCAATTATGTTCTTGAAATCATTAATTGCATAGTTTCATTTTGTGAGAATGGGCATGAATCTTGATTTTTTTTTAGTTAGATTAGTTTCAATTCAATTCATTTATCTCATTTGATACCATCGATTTCCCCCTTACACAGTTTTAATATTTCTTGAAAAGACTTTCAATTAAAAAATTAGTTATGGGAAAGAAGCGGTTACTCACCTGCTCTATTTATATGTATTTATTTTCAAACTATTTTCTCTCTAGATATTGCAAAAAGACTTGATATTATGCTATATTGAATACAATTTTGTTGTGAATTGAAATCTCTATTTGTCTGTACACATTTAGTTTACAAAGATAGTCGGTATTCTTAAATTTGTGTGTTTAAGGTGTATCTTGATGTTTATGCTTTCTTGTGTGTCGGTGATCTTTGTATTTGATTTCAGTTTATAATTAATATTGGGTCTATATTTCCATGATTTCATCCTACATAGCTGGTCTTTGTGCTAGTAACTTTATAATCTGTTTTATGTTCACTAGTCTATGAGCCAATTTCTTTAGTATTTTCCTTTGTACTTAGTATAGGAATTTTCCTTGTATTAAGTTTTCCTTTCCTGATTTCAGGTTAAAAGCATACATATTTTTAGTTAGATTATTGAAATTAATTGCATATCATATGAGGGAGTTGTACCTCCAAAATTTAGAGGAAATTCACAAATGAAGTTGCAAACTTTTCAAAGTTGTTGGAAAGAATTGCACCTCTCGAGTTGAATAACTCATTATTTCTCAAGGTGCCCAATCTGTTAGCCAACATATTTTTGGCGACTCCATTGGGGATCAAATGAATCAAATAAATTTTGAGTTTCCTTATTTGAGCTTTAGGTATTGAATATATTAGGTTCATCTTGGATTCTAGAAGATTTACTAGGGGAGAAAGAAGTAGGGATGTCTCAGACCCAGTTTTTGATTCTTTGCAAAGTAGTAAATTTTCCTCTATTATTCCTTCTCAAAGAAGGTTCGAGGCTAGAAGCAGACCTACTTATCCAGCTAGGGAACCTCCTGATTATTCAACTTCTCAAGCCCTAGTGTTACACGAGACTATTCTTCCTATAGTTGTAAATTTCCCTCATATTATTGCTAATCAACCGCCTATCCCATGGGGGCTGCTATAGGTCCTTTGAATTTGGGAAATAATTTGTAAAAATTACCTAAAGGCTCTCGTAAGAATATACCCAAATTTAGGGGTGATGGAAAAATCTCGCCCTAGGAACATATTGATGCTTTCTTTGTAGCTTGTGGTGTGCTTGGAGTATAGGAGGAAGATGTAGTGGTTAGGATTTTTGCAGAATATTTGGTAGACACTATAGCACAATGGTTCTATCAACTACCATATGGCTAAATTAACAATTGGGAAACTATGTTAAGTAAGTTTGAAGCTGAGTTTAGAAGTGCAGATAATGATCTTTCTTTGCTAGCGCAGGTGACATAGATGAAGAAAGAGGCAAGTGAAGCTATGAGGGAGTTTGTTGCAAAGTTTAATAGATTTTTGTCTTGAATTAATGATGCTAAGAGGCCATCAATAGAGACACAAAAGTGTTTCTTCATAAATGCACCACACCCAAATATTGGGTTACTCTTGAAAAGACAACCAATGAATACCCTAGAGGCCACACAAATGCTTGCTATCGAATTAGAAGATGAGTTCATCACAGCAGGAAAGTGGAAGAGATAAATGCATACAAACATGCCGCAACCGATTACCTCATTAGATCCTATGATATAGAGATTGAAAAATGACATTATTTCTCTTAAAAGACAATTACCTAAAAGTAATCAACCTTACTTGGACTTCTCAAGAAAGGTGAATTATCATCCAGGCAATAAGAATCTTCCCCTACCTCCAACCCAATAGAGGTTGGCAATAGAAGCTCCTCTAGAAGATAATAAGAAGAATATGTGTGCCTTTCACATTACTTATAATCATGATGGAGCAGAATGTCTTGAACTGAAAAGATTCATGCAGATGGCCACTCTGAAGGAGGTCATTGAAGATGTTACTGAGGAAGGGAATCCTTCCAATCAGTATGGCGACTTTACAAATGGGTACCTCAAATTTAAACCTAAAGATGATAGAGGAAGAGATGTTTATATCACTCTAGATGATCTTACTTGTGTCATTTTCATGAGAGGACAACAAAATAGTAATAAGAAAGGTACTCAGAATTCCCCTAAAGTTTTATTTACTAGAGCTAGTGCCACTTCAGAGGGAAACAATGTATCACACATGACCATAGAAGATTCTTCCAAATATTCTAATGTGTTGTCTAATGAAAAGTCTCATGGAGATTTTGATATTGTCGAATTTTATAAGAATTCTAAAGTGCAGATTTCACAAGTAGAATATTTAGGCATGAATCCTAAAGAGCTGGATAGATTAATTGAATTTGTTAGACCAAGAAAATCTGAGTCTCATGTCGGATTAGATGAACATATGATTAGCTCTCAAGACTTAGCAACTAATGTGGCATCCAAAATTAAGGTTTCTTCATCATTTGCTTTGGATGATAAGCCCAATCCTTTCTATGTGTCATTGTTTATAAATGGGTTTAGGTTGAATAACTGTATTATTGATTCTAGTGCCTCTGATAATGTTATGCATGCACAAACTGTTAGAGCTCTAGGATTGAACCTAACCAAGACATTTGGGAAATGTTATACTATGGAGTCCAAACAAGTCCCTCTAATTGGATAGATAAAAGATGCACAAGTTGCACTTGCAATTCATTTGAATAAATGACTTAATCTCACCAGTTTGGTAGCTGATATACTAGCTAGCTATGGCATGTTACTAAGAAAAAGATTTTGTAAAGACTTAGGTAGTGAGATTTAGCTGGATTGGTCGTATTCTACTATACCTATTGGTAACAACAAAGTATGCTTAGAGCCTGAGCCTAAAGATAAGATAACTGTACTGAAATTAGAAGATCCCAAGGCCCAGATTTTGTTTGAAGAAGCTAAATTTGGAAATTATATGTTATTTTCATATGAAGATAAATAAATCAATGTGGTTGAGTCAAGTTTGAATTTAGAACTTTGAACAATGGAGTTTGATGAAAGCTTCTCAAATTTTAGATCAGAAGCTGGTGTGGTTCTCATTTCCCCTTCTGGTGAGCAACTTCCTTTCTCCTATAAATTGGAATTTGCAAACACTAACAATATCATCGAATATGAGGCCCTCTTATTGGGATTAGCTGAAGAAAGGAGTTTTAGAATCAAAATGCTTAGAGTCTTGGGAGATGCAGAATTGATCATCAAATAGGTACAAAAGATTTTCATTGTTAAAAATGAAAGGTTAAGACATTACTAGAACCAAGTGTGGGATGTCACTGAATTTATTGAGGCATTCTCAATAGAGGTTGTTACTAGGGAAAGGAATTCTAGAGTTGATTGTTTAGCTATTTTTTATTCCCTTTTATGGCCTCATTCGGATTTTAAAAACAAATATTATAGGATTGAGTTAATCTATCGACCCAGTGTTCTCGACAATGTAAATCATTGGTAGATCTTTGAGAATGATAAGAAGATTTAGGTCTTCTTGGAAAATGCTGAAATCTTCACCAAAACTTTCTTCGAGTGAAGCTCAACCGAATGTAAAGAATTTTTCCCTGATGACACCAATGTGCTGAGAGACGAGGTCATACAGTTGAAAGGTAATAGAATTCCTAAGGGATTAGTTTCTTTGGAAGATCTATTTGGTCAACATGATCAATCCATTAAATGAAAAATGAATGAATCCATTAATAGTTTCAGGGATTTTGAAGTGGTGAACATCAGGAGTCTTGATTCTCCTAAAATGGTTTATATCAAAAAATGTTGTTCTTTATAAGAAAGGGAGAAATTGATAGCCCTGCTCAGCATGTACAAGAAGGTTTTTTCTTGGTGCTATGATGATCTTAAGAATTTCATGGATGAGAACTTTTAGCATCACATTCCACTGAAGGGTGGAATATCTCCCTTTAGACAGAAACAAAGGAATTACAACCCTAAAGTAATTGATGAAATTTTCAAGGAAATCGAGAAGATGTCGAAAGCCAGAATAATCTACCTAATTCATCTCTCAACTTGGGTGGAAAAAATTGTCCTAGTTCGTAAAATGAACAGTGAGATAAGGATTTATGTGGAATTTAGGAATCTCAATCAAGCATCCCTGAAAGACAACTACTTGCTTCTGAGAATGGATCATATCCTATAGATAGTTGCTAACTCAGAGATGATTTCCATGCTAGATGGTTTCTCTAGCTACAATCAGATTAATGTGGCAGGAGAAGGTCAACATAAGACATCATTCACTATGCCTTGGGGAACTTTCACTTACAACAAGATTCCTTTTTGGAATTATTAATTCTGGAGTAACTTTCCAAAGAGCCTTTGGAGATCTCTAGAATAAGATCATAGTCATTTATCTGGATGACCTAATGGTGTTCTCCAAGAAGAGAGTGAATCACTTGAGGGACTTGGAGCAAGTGTTGCAGAGATGTAAAGAGAATGACATCTCCCTCAATCCTAAGAATTCAGTGTTTAGGGTAATTGAAGGTAATATTTTAGGCCATATTGTATCCAAAGAAGGAATTATAATAGATCCCAAATGATTTAAAGCTATCCTCCAGTTGATTCTTCCTTCTAGCGAAACTAGTGTGAATTCTTTTCTTGGGAAAGAATTTTTTGAAAATAATTGTTCCAAAATTCTCTAAGATAACCAAACATATAGTGGAAATGATGAAAGAACAATAGGTTTTTAAATGGAACAAAGCTAGAAGAAAAGCTTTCCATGACATCAAGGAAGCCATTGCCCCAGGCTCCTGTTCTAGTACATCTTGATTTTAAAAAGGATTTCATTATTTATTGTTATGCCTCTGAACATACTGTATCTACCATTCTACTTCAAGCTAATGAAAATAATGTGCAACATCCCATAGCCTTCATGAGCATCCCATTGAAAAAGCATGAGCTCAATTACTCTCAGATAGAAAATAATTTTTTTGCAGTAGTAAAGGTAGTTAAGAAATTTTGTTTTTACATACTGGATTCACATTCATTTGTATATGTACCAGACCCTACTGTCAAAAGAATCCTTACCCAACATGATGTCAATTGCAATAGAAGGGGTAGTTGGATTGCCAAAGTGCAAGATTATGATTTGGATCTCAAACTTATAAAGCTAGTAAGAGGAAGGGGGCTCTGTAAACTTATGGTAGAAGAGCATAATGAACATTTGAAAGGATATGTAAGACCTTCTTTTGGTCCTAACTATTAGCCTTTAGGATGAATGGTTCTCAGACATTGCTTATTTTCTTACTTGTAGTGAGTGTCCAAAGAATATTTCAAAGAAGTAGAAGAGAAACCTATAGTTGAAGACAACTAAATATGTCATTTGGGAAGACACTCTATATAAGAGGGGACTAGATGGTGCATTTTTGAAATGCATAGAAAAAAGTTAGCGGGAAATGTTGTTGAAGACTTTCCATAATGAAGCATGTGGGGGACATTTTAATTCAACTATGATTGCTTTTAAAATCCTAATACATGGTTACTATTTGCCAAACATGTTCAAAGACACTTATTATTAGGTGGTGAGATGTAAAAAATGCAAGATGTTTGCAGGAAAACCTCATTTGGAATCACTTCCACTTAGATCTGTTGTAATTGATGGCCCCTTTCAACAATGGGGCCTAGATTTCATAGGACCCATTAGTCCCCAATAAAGTGGAGGTCATACTCACATCATTATAACAAAAAAATACTTTACGAATTAGGTGGAGGCGATTCCTGTGAAGAGAATCACGTCAAAAGTGGTTTGTGACTTCATCAAAGAATACATCTTAGTCTGGTTTAGAGTCCCTTACAAGCTAGTGATAGATAACACAAGTTTTTCTTCCAATGAGATATCAATTTTCTACTATGACTTTGGAATCTCCTTATCACATTCGGTGGATTATTATCCCCAAGGGAATGGCTAGGCTAAGTCTAGTAATAAAACCCTGGTAAGTATCATGAAGAAGCTAGTGAATAAGAATTAGAAGGATTGGCATAAGAAGCTCTATGAAGCTTTATGGGAAGACATGAATACTCCTAAGAAGGTAATCAGGATGCACCCTTTTGAGCTATTTTATTGAGTAGGAAGCACATTGCCTCTTCCATTGGAACTATTTTCTTGTAAACTATAGACTGCGATTGAAGATCAAGAGTTTTGTGACGCTTTGGAAAAGAGAATTCTATACTTAGCAAAGATTGAAGAACAACGTGATGAGATGGTAGACAAGATAGCCATGCACCAAGCTAAGGTTAAAAATATTTTTGATAAAAGAGCTAGACCAAGGAAGTTCATGATTGGATACTTTGTGCTATTATGAGATAAACGTAGGGAACCTAAGGGTTCCCACAAGAAATTTGATGCACTTTGGATTGGCCCATTCAAAATAATTCAAGATTTTGGACCTAATACTTTTCGTCTAGTTTATCCTAATGAAAACAATCCATTTCCTATTCCTTACAATGGGAAAGATCTTAAGCTCTACCAGATCTAGGTTCCCTCTAGGGCTTTCTTTTGTAAATAGTTAGTCTAGGGTTTTCTTCCAGTTTTGGTTGTGCCTTATGTGTGTCTGAGAGTTTCATTTTTGATAATTTCTTGACTCTTTTTCCCATTAGATAAGACACTAATAATGCAAGCTTGTTTATGGATTCTTTGCTTCATCCTTGTTAGTCTTCATCTCCAATCAGAGCCATTTATTACCTAATTTTTGGGCCCCCTCCAAAAATCATGCTTATCTTTCAAATCTTTGGTTGTCATGTACTGGCGGTGTTTTAAGTGTCTGGTATAACTCAGGAAGTGATTTTCTAAGTTATCCTAACTCTCCCTTTACCTACCTCGTAACATTTTTTGCCTATTTTGAAGTGTTAGTGGTGTTTTCCCCAGTTATGTGAACTTCTAAAATTTCCACCTTGGTCTATTTTCTCAAGCCTAAGCAATTCAAGTGGTGTGTTATTGAGTTCATCAAACTCTCCTCTTTTCCACCCAAAGCGAAACATTCAACTTTACGGAGCGGGCGATATATTGTAATTAAGTATGAACTTAGACAGTGATTTATGAGGTTATGTGAACTGCCCACTTCCCCACCTACATAGCCATTCTTTTTTAATTTTTTGAAAAGTGGTTATGTTGAGGTAGTGATGTGAAAGTTGACATGTTCCAAAACAATGGGGAATTGCATATAATGTTTATCTACTCACACATTTATCACGAGAATTAAAAGAGGAATTCATGTTGAGAACATATATTTTTTAGCCACAACATTCACTCCGAGAGATGTGAAGAAAGGAGCACACCAATGCAAACTCCCACCCTCAGAGTCCAGATTTTTTCTGAGGAATTTTTGTCCTTACCTTTTCCTTATGTGCATACAATTATTAGGCTTGATTTTCCCTACATTCTAAATTATCTAGTGAAATTTCATTCAAACCCTTGTCATCCAGAAATGGCTAGAATTAAGTGTCAAGGGTATGAGTACGTTGCAGGGTTAACATGTGACATGCCTGAAATATGAGATACTAAGCTAGGGCTAGTAAATGTGAATAAGTTTAAAGAAAAAATCAATGCTCCTGACCCACCACCTATTACATAGAGAGTAATTGAAAGCAGATTGGTAGAGATGGCTTCCTTCCTCGTAGCTACTCAATGCCCATAATTGGTTCTAGAATGTATAAGACATTACGATACTCAAACTTGGAAAATAAGAATTGAAGACAGCTGGCTAGTGGTCAAAATCCAAAGAGCCACTTTTGCTTTATGCCTGAAAATTCCTGAAAGAGAACCCTACTTGCCCATGGATTTCACCAATGCTCAGATTGAGTTTTCACTCAAGAATGGATACTACCAAAACATAATGGAAAGGAACTCTTGTGCACTTTTGTACACATGCCCCACTTGAGGCAGGGACCCTCTTTTGTTTGCTTTCAGTCTTTGGGTTTGCTTTAGGTTTGACCTTTTCCCCTTAAGGGATAGGTTCCTTTGAATTTTGGATTTTTCTTCGCCTGATTGAACTAACTCTTTATATGCACTTGATGTGCCTTCGGTTGAAATGTTTTGGTCTCAAGGTATTCCTAGGACCTAGAGCTTTTATAAAAATTTCACTTCAGGATTAAATTGTTTAAGTCGGGAAGAGTCTTGGAGATTTCTCCTCATGGTGTATTTTCTGAAGAGATTGACCTTCGGAGATTCCACATGCAAGTGGATTTTCTAAGGTATGCTAATTTTAAGAGAATCCAGGGTGCTCTGAATTTTCTAAGTTTCATTTCTTTCAGAGAATTTGGCCCTTGTTGGATTCCCTGAATTTCATCCACCCTTCGCATCTCCAAGGTCTGGGGAGTCAAATCACCGCATTTATATCTTGTCAGTGGCCATACATGGGGTTAATTTATGATCATTTTGAGGGTCTTTTAATATATTTTTTTCCTTCTATTCCTCATTTTTTCATTGTGCTTTGGGTTAGGCAACCTCCATTCCCCCTCTGCAGTTGGTGTTGATGATTTAAGTGGAAAAATTTAGGGATTTAATCGAGTTTAAAGGTTCTCTTTGCTTGTTGGATTTCATTTTCTTCCTTGTTTAAAGGTATGAGCATTGGATCCAGTGCAATTTCAATTCGATTATATGGGGTTTCAATGATTTAAAGATGTGTACCCTCATGGTTTATTTCCTTATAGTCAGTTTGATATTCAAAGTGTCATTTGCGTGGGTTCATTTGTTTGTACTTGGTTTGCTTGGAATTTCATGTTGAAGGGTAGATTTCAGGAGCATTCATAATGCCCTTCTATGATTTGTTGAGTATCCATTTGGGGGTTGTTCGAATTAGGGAATCATTCCTCTGTTTGAGTTTTTCTTTCAAGTTTTTTGTGATGGAATATTAGGGCAAGTGATCTTTTATGCGAACTAAGGCTTGCATTCATGGTTTTGTTTGTGACTACAATAATTCAAATCGATTTATAATGTTCAATTGGTTGATCCCTAGTTATATTTACCCTTGCCTTAGTTTTTTTAGACTCAAATATATATTGTGGTGTTGTTTAAAGTTCAAATTCTTGGACAACTTTGTAGATTTGTGCTCAGACTCGTACCTAGGGTTTCTGTTTGAATCGGTTTGAGCTAAAGGGAATGAATTGAAACTTGGTATTTTTGAAGGACTAAAGAACTAGAAGCCCGTGAAGAACTTCAGAAAATCCACCCCATGGCTGATTCTCTGAGAGTTAGTCCCTTCAGAAAATCCTCCCCCACGCGGATTCTCTAAAAGGAAGTTCCTTCAAAAAATCCACACCTTTGTAAATTCCCTGAATCCGTCTATCCTCCAAATTTACAAAAGGTTCTTGGTTTGTGTCGATGCATCAGAAGGACTTTAAGAGTAGCTTATGAGTGGTTTCAGGGCATAAATTGAATGTCTTAAGCTAGAACTTAGCAATTTGGCATACTTTTGAAATTTTGTTAGGATATGGATTCCTCGAGTGTCTTGACATTCACAAAATTTGTCCCTCTATAGATTCTTTGAAATCCTTCAAAAGCTTGAAAACCTGAACTGCTGATTAGGAGGCACACATGCATGAATTTGACTTGAACCTCCAAGTAAGATAATTAATCAAAGTTGGAGAGGGAATGATGACTTAGGTTTTGGGGTTGAGCTGATATCTTCGGGAAATCCTTTTGGCTCCAGATTTCCCAAACGACTAGGCATTTGGAAAATCTACTCCTCTTCGGATTTTCCAAAATCCTTCAAGCCCCTGCAATTTTGAACTCTTTTTAGATAGCGATGAATGTGTCAACTAAATGTTTGCAGGGTAATGAAAATGCTTGCAGAATGATCATGAATTGAATTTAGACTCAAAGGATGTTCTCAATTGATACCTTTTTAGAGAATCCATTTCCCTTGGATTCCCCGAGCATCTGAACCATCAGAGAATCTGCCTAGGGGTGGATTCCCCAAAATCCCTTCATGAAAAAAATCCCCGAAGTATGGAAAATATCGAGGTTTTACAATGTTTCATCTTATGGCTTTGTGATGAGATTATATGGTTTCTATGATGCTCTGAATATTAATTATGTAATGTGCTTAGTACCTTAGCAATTATTGTTTGTTTCTAACAGATGCAGGTTGAAACTAGTCCAACAAAGGGATCCAAAGTAAAATCATCAAAAGTTGGTCTTAAGGATCCTCACACTATCTAAGCTAGGAAGATAAAGTATGAATTCAAGGGAATCTGACCAAAACTAAAATAATTTCTACATGGAGTAAGATTGGTGACACAAACATGGGGCATATAGGCTACGATGACTTCAAATAGATGATGTTTGGGGATGCACCATCTGAGTTGGCCCAGATCATCACTAATAAAGAATTCCCCCAAGCAACGAGATTTCCTCCTACCTTGTATCCAAATTTGGTTTCTGAGTGTGCAAAGCATTATGATTTCGACAAAAGATTTATTGTTGGACCTCAGGGCAGGATCATGGAAAACCTAACAGAAGAGTCCTTAGCAGAGGCCTTCAACATTGGGTCACATCATAAGTTAGTGAAGATTAATATCAAGGAGGCTGAGGATTTCTTTGGAAAGGACCCTAACAAGGCCTTGTTAATGATGAACAACAATTAGATTTCCAAACCCAAACCACACTACTCAAAATTTCCTAAACAACTATATAGAGTTGATTTCAAAATATAATCTAATGATATGATACTCTTCTGGGTAGAGTAATGGGGCTAGTGGATGCCTTTATATTTAGAAATTGAATGTTCTTCATCATTTATCATATTGTAAAAGGGACACATTACCATTGGGCAGGCATAATAAGTGATAATTTATATGATCAATTAAGAAGTGTGCAAGACACCAAGAAGTTCACCATGACATCCTATTTGGTGTATATGCTTGCTAGAAAGAATAAGTACAAATGCTTGAGCTATAGAGGAACCCTCGGTTAGGACAAAATTTGTGATGTTTTCCCCCAACTTCAATTCAACACAACCAACTACAGGAGAATGAATGATGCATTTTTTATGTACATCACAAGGTTGTTACAAGATGCATTGAATGTAAGAATCTCAGTTGAAGCCATGGATTTAGTGAGGAAATACGTCCAATGGTTCATCCAATTTTAGAAGTTTTCTTATAACACGATACAGGGATCACCAATAGTACCATTGAGGCTACCAAGATATCCAACAAACAAACTCATTCTATTGGAAGTTGGAAGGAAAATGGTGGCCTTTGATGCAGTAATAAAGGACATGCATAAACCAACACTTGGATCCGAATTCCCCTTGAGGATTGAAGTCTTGGAGGCTTGCCCCTCAATTTAGAATGGTCAATATGCTGAGAAGGAAATGGTGCATTATATTTTTTATTCACACATAAACAAGGACAATTTTGACCCCTATGGTGTGGCCTAGAAGCAAGAAAATAGAGAATACATGCATAAGATCCACATAGAAGACTATTGGGCGAACTTCAGGGATGAACTTCAAGTAATCAGAAGAAGGCGCTCAAGGTTATCCTAAAAAATGATCAGATTGCACAAAATTGCTCAAGTTCTGGACCAGGTGGATGATGATGGAGAATTTCTATAGCATCATGATTATGACCAATACAAGGACCAGGCACTCCCCCTTGTTAATTGGTTTGAGGAGGAGGTACTAGAAATTAATGTAATTAATGCCCCTTTTTTAAGATGGTCTAAGTTGTGGGTGAAGCACAAGATTTTGGAGCTAGAAGTGGATGGCACCAAGTTCCCATATGATTTGATGGGAAATCTTGAATCTTACTCGAAGGAGGAGACAAAAGAAACCAAGGATGATATAGAACGACTTCCTTCATAAGATGAAGGGGAAAAGTCACAATTTATTATCAAAAGAAGAATGAAAAGCCAAGTCAAAAGTAAAGAAAAGAGGTAGCCAGTGGTCAAGGCAAGAAAGCCCTAAAAGGAGATTACTGAAGAAGTGGTTAAGGAGCCCCTCCTTCTAAGAAGAGAAAGATAATGACTAAGGGCCAAAAGTTAGCAAAAACCAAAAGGGCCAAGGCCAATAAAGAAGAGGTGACTCAGCCTAAGGTGGTTGATGTTGAAAGCTCTAAAGAAAACCAACAGGTCTATGTAAGGAGAAATTCTTCTAAACACAAGACAACTCTAGTAGAGAATATGGATAAAGAGAAGGAGGTGACAACTGAAGAGGCACCTACTGATGATCTTACGAAGAATATGGAAAAGGAATTTGTAGGGGATAATTCCCCCATTCCATCTCCAATTCATGATGTACTAGAATGCAATATTTCTAGTGACCCTAATCAACCACAAGAAGGAGAAAGAAATCTTCCCAATGATCCAGGAAAAGAGATATCAGATGAAGAGGTTCCCACATCCAAAGGTGGGAAACTAACTGATTTTGAAAAGCAATTGGAAGAGTAGGAAGTACATAATAAAGAAGCAACCTCTGAGGTTACAGTAGAAATGCAACCCCAACCTCCATAGAAGGAACACATTGATCACCCACATATTGAGGTTGAATATGATGATAGGTCTAATGGTGGTGAACTTGATAAAGATGATGAGAAGTTTGATGAAGATAAATATAAGATTGATGAGGCTAAAGGGAAACAAAATCAAGAAAGGGGTGAGGTGGATGTAGAAGTTGTTGAGGAAATTCCTCCCCATGATCAATCAAAGTAGGATGCTTCCTAGAAGGATGTAGGGATTGAGCAACCAATTTCTCTTGAATGGTTAGAACATAGACTAAAACAAAAGTTAGTGGTTGTGGAGGATAAAACTCCAAACTTGTATAAGTTCGTAGAGAGTTGATGGCAGCCCTAGGAGAGAAAAAGAGAAGGAACTATTTCTAAGTTCTCCAGGGATACATTCAATAATAGATTTGTCCATGTTGTTGTTCCTGCAGAGAATAAATATAAAAATGAAGTGAGACCTTTAGACTATAAAGTTCAAATAGTTAACTTGGGTCCCACCACAAAGGAGTAGGAAAAAGAAGAATTTCAGGAGTCATATCAAACAATTTTGAGGAGATTGGACATTGAAACTGAAGAAAAGGAGTTGCAAAATCAACTCAAAGAAGTGTATAAATATGTTCAGCATCTTGTCATGCCACTGTAAGCACTAAGCAGTGAGGGGTATTCATTCTTTAAAGGATTGTTTTCAAAGGAGACTGTTTCAGAGATTGAAAGGTTAAAGTCATATGTAATGGATACATAGGAATGGTTGCATGATGTGAGTAAGAGGGTTGATGCCATGATTGAAAAAGTATTACAAATGTATGAGAAAACATATTTCCTTTCTAAGGACATCACACAATTTCCCCTTGATTGTAAGAACCCAAATGATGCTATTGTTAAAGAGTTAGAAAAAATACTCCAGATCCCTACAGACGTATTGGTTAAAGAAGGTACCATCACAATGGAGAATACTCATAAGGTCATGAAGGGGATAGAAGCCTTTAAATTCAAGAATGAACTCAAGATGAAGGCACCAAAGAAGATCTCCAAGGCCCAAAATAAAGAGAAATTTTTGATAGCTGCATCACTTTCCTAGAGATAGTGAGTGGAAGAAAGAAGCCTAGAAAGAAGAATCTGAATGTTGGGTAGTTGCAAAAGTGGTGGCATGAAATCTATTCACCTCGAGAAAATGGCCCAATAGTAAAGGACAAACTGGAAGATGTTGCAATTTACATATCTAGCTTGGATAGATATCAGGGTCTTTATTCTGATTGGGAGAAAAATTTGACTAAATATATTGGACAATTAAATTCAATTAAGGCTAGGATTAACTTAATTGCCATCCCAACTTAGACCGACCTCAATCTAGTTCTTGAAAAAGTTAAAGAAATTTCTAGAAGAAAAGGAGAAAAAGATAAAGAGGACCGCTAGGCTGGATAGTCTTGAGATGTGTTCCCACTTCATTGAGCTTGCAAGGAGATATGAATTAGCTACACCTTGAATTCCATGCCTGGAGGAATATTTATTGTAAAAGTTGAATTTTGAGGCCGACCTACAGTATTTTAATGTAAATTTGAATTAGGGATATTTGAAATATGTTAGGGCCAATCTCCTTGGCTGACCTCAATTGTAAAGCCTAATTTGGGCTGACCTAGTGATGAAATGCTATAAACAGAGGTTTTCTCCTCATTTGTAAATGTTAGAAAGTTAGAAAAGGCTAGAAATTTAGCTAAGAGCTCTGGAGAAATACTATGATACTTGAGATACTTGGATTGTTGCAAATTTTGGTGAAGTAAATATAATTGAAGATATTGTTCTTTGGTGTTCTTCTTTGTGTTATTCATCTATGCATGGTTCTTGTGTTTCAAATTTTGATATATTGCTCTAAGTTATTTATGAATGATCTTAGAAATAGTTGCAGTTCAATTGTGTTTATGATATAGTATTTGAAGTGTTTGAGCAACCCTTGGTCCATACTTTTAGCAACTTATTGATTGTGATTTGTTATGTAAAGTTAGCTTGGGCCTTATCTTATTGTGCTGAGTTCAATTGTGGTTATTTATTCATTTCAATACCAAATTTGGGTTGATGTGTGAATGCTTCATGATTTGAAAATATTTATGCCTTAGGAGATTTCATTTTTTCTATGATATTGTAAATTTAATCTAGGTTTAGTAGGAATTGGTTTGAAGGGTTGGTCCATTTTGAATGCTATGTTGTTTTCATGATTGATCTTAGGAGTTAGTTTTAGAATCTCTCTTAAACCCTTTATCTTTTGCTATTTCTTTTAAATTTGGGTTAATTTTAGGATTGAAAAGCATCCCTACATTGCTATATCTAAACTTAAGATTCTCCAACATTTGTTCGTAAGGCCCCTTGTGATTACCAAAATTTTCACATTTATCACCGAGTTGTTTATTGCATTGTCAAGACCTGACATTAGAGTCCTTGGGGTTATCTGTTGAGGCATGTTGATAGAGATTTACCTTTTGAGAGAGATAGGATATTATATTTTGTTTGATTTGTTGCTATGCAAAAAACACCATCAATAGATTGGCACTATAAGAAGTGTTGATTCAAGAAGATGGAGTATTTTTTATCAACAATATCTCCACAGAGTTTCAGGAGACAAAACAAGTCCACATTAGAAGGATATTTTTAGGACTTAAGAGTCCCTACTAGGTCAAGGAGGACCAAAAAGGGAGATGCATCATTAGCTTCATCCATTTGGAATTCATCCTCTTCCTCATCATCTAATTATGAGCCTATTCCCACCAAACCCACTCCCATTAAGCCTAATCCTTCACCCATTTAGTAGCCTTAAACACCAGTTAATCAACCACTTCCACCTCCACCGCCACCAATGGATTTTCTGGCAAAAAATCCATCACCCCTTCTCTTTAACAATTACAATGTTATGCCCAAAAATCTAGAGCTCTTTTGCACCAAGTTCTATGTGGGTGATCCCAATAGAACTGTTGTCAATTCAGATTGCACCCGAACGCTCGATTAGTTAAATCTAGCAATCTGTTGAAACATGGAATGATTCTCAGGCCTGTGGGTTGCCTAATTTCGAGAATCAATCTCCAGAGAGGGCTGGTTCCCTGATGAAAAAACCTCCTAAAACTAACTGACTTGGCTGGGAAAGAGAAAGAGAGCCTGCTTGAACTGAAATCCTAAAGCTATGAGAGGTGATTGCACCTAAATGATAATGCCCTGCAAATATGACTCACAATAAACTTCTTAAAAACTCAAATCTACACAACCAGATTCAATAATTTAATCACTTGAATGATTTAAACAAAGGCTTTGATCTAATGCAATATTGAGGGAAAACAAGTTTTCACGACAAAATGTATTAATTTATTAATAAGCACAGTGGATAACCAGTGATTTTAAACTGAATTGCATACAGATATATGAAAAAGACAGAAAAAATCAGAGGTTTCAGAACTGAAACACAGTAATTCTTCGATCAGATTCTTCACAAAACGATGCTCGGAATCTAGAAGGCAAACTCTAAAGTATTGAACTCAAAGGAATCTTCTGCATTTACACACTTTGAACCTGTAATAAAACTGCTGTATTAATCTGAAAAGCTGAGTTACAAGATGATCTTCTTTGCTGAAGGCAAAGGCAGAAAACAAGAACTGGCCTGAAAAACAATTAAGTTTTTCAATATATACAAAACCTTTCCAAAAGGCATGCAGAAAGAACTGAAAGTCATCAGAAAGTGAAAAGATGACAATTACAATGTGAAATCCGAGCACAAATGAAAATCTCCTGAAAAAGTGGCCAAACTCAAGTAAAAATGAGTCCAATTAAGCTCAAATTCACTGCCAAGTCATAACTGATACATGCACTATTCCAACTGAACTGCAACTCCCTAAAAAAAGTGGCTCAAAACATGCGAAATTGTCTCGTTTTAATCAATTTCGCCCATAGAGACTGAAACTCCACTTCTATTACATGTGCATGATAAAAATATCTCTTACCTTCAGTTAACTTCGCTTGTTCTATGCATGGATTTATTATATCTTTTATTTGCATGTTTAAAATGACTAATTTATTAAATGATTTATAGTGAATCATTTAATAAATTAGCTATTCATTGAATAATGCAAACAAAAGAAAAATACAAGAGATTAAAAATGGAAACTAAACCCTTTGAACTTGGTCGACCACCATGCATCAAGTATTAAATTCAACCACATCATTGACAAAATCTTTGACATGAAAAAAAAATAAAACATGATGATTTAATAAAATCATTGTCGAATTTTCAAAAGCATGTTTTAGGGTGAAAAAACAAAAAGGTCATCGAACCCTAAAATCCCATCATTATCACATTTTGACCCTGAAGTTTCTGGAAGAAACTGGCCGCCACTCTGAGTAGGGTTTCAAGCTCGACTTCTGCAATTTTCTGTCAATTTCCATGATCTTTTGAAAGATTCTGGGCGTAACAGGCAAGATGAAACTCATTCGCCACAAATCTGAGCTCTTTTTGGGCATTTACATGGAATTTTTGTTATTTAATGGGCGCGACTATGATGATATTCTGACATTTTGTCATCTGCACCTATCCTCTGTTGAAATTTCTTGCCATTGAAGTCGATGCTGGAAGAATAATCTGAAGAAAGCCATGTATGAGAATGAACTCTCATAAAAAACGTGGTAGGCTTTCATCCCTCTGTCATTGAATTTTTAACACAATATCTCAGCTAAGAATGGACATAAGCATCAGATATTTCTGTCTTTGGCCGCGGCTACCCTTATTCTAGTGATTTCTTAGCAATTTCTGGACTTTGACCATGTATTTTTGATGAAAGGCGGCGCCATATCACTGGTTAACTTTTGAAAATAACCAACCTACATTTATTCTTTTGTATTCTGGTTAGTAAGCTTTTGAAAGCTCTCTCAGTATAAAAGGAGTTGATATATTAAGCATATACTTTCCTCCGTAAAACCCCATCTGGGTATATGCAAAAATTTCTCTCCAGGCGCATGACAGTAATTTTTTCTCTTGCCTTGATTTATTACTGTGACTGTAATTTATTCTCATCTGGGTATTCGAAATATTTGCATACATTACCATGTATCTGTGAGATAGTAACCTTAAAAGCAATTTTGAACTTGAACCTCAATTTCTCCATGTTGTTCTTATTTCCTGCTTTCTGGGTATATTGTTAAACTGATTTTTATTTTTTCAAAAATTCTGGAACTTGAGGACCTCACGCCATGATTAGTAAAAGCTTTGAAAACCTTGGCATATGCTTACATACTTAATTCCCCTTTGCATTTTGACATAATATCTACACAAGCCCCAGTCATCATTGTTCTTCTCTGTACTCGGAAATTTTCTGTAAATTGCTCAACTTGCTACTAGTAGTTCATGGCTTAAGGCATTCCTGTGTTAGCTTGACTTTTGATATATGGCTTTAGTCATGCTATAGGCCAAAACATTGAAGTGTAAACATTCTATTTTACAGAGTATATACTTCTGATTGCACTGTCCTTCTATCATTAAAGAACACTTACAACTTTGTATATTTACCTTCCAGTTCAGTCATCGAAGCTGTTATGATAAATGCCCTTTCTTGACAGGAGGTGAATGCTTGAGATTGCTATTAGTCTTTCTACTTGTGCACTGTAATCTAATTTTCTCCATTGTCATGCTCCTCAATTTTCTGGTAAAATCATTAAAACTCCTGTAGCATATAGCATAGACTCAAGCTTCCTCGGTATATGAACTGTTTCCTTGCTTCTTTGAACAACATTCTATCTTCTCTTTTTTAATTCTGTAGTTGAACGGTTATAGAATCATTTCAAACACCTGTGCAGAGATTCTGTATTTAGATTTCATGACTCTTGTTTACATTATTCGACTACTGCTGTGCATAACTCGTAAGCATTTTCCTTTCATTCTGTGCCTAACTTAGTCACCAAAAATTGTTGTTCTCCCAACCTCTAAATCTAGATAACCCTGTTCATGACTATACTGTGTATGCCCTTGTGCTTTGGTAAATAACCTCTCATTTAACACCTACAATCATTGGATGATATATAGCTTTTCCTTTTGTTTTGAACTTCAAACTGGCAGAAAGTAAGAACAAAAATTCTCTATGAATCTGGAACAACGATGTTTGGGACTGTCAACATCCTTTTATATCTTGTATTGACTAAAAAAAAAACATTGTCATCATGAAGGTGCTGTAACATATCTCTTTGTGATGGATAACTGGTGCCTTCGATGTGGCTGTTTATGTTGCTGAAAAGAAAACATTTCCATATGGATCGAAATACCACTCTTTTAAAATGCTGATTTCATATAGACTGAGGCTGCTACTCCATAAAATAGTGATTTTCATGCTCTATATAAATCACTGACTGTCTATTTTCATTTTTTCATTGGGCATTCTATCTCACAATGAGAAAGTGTTACATTTGTATTACCTTAACAATGATTCTTTAACTGTAAATGCTTTATTAAAACATCAAACAACATTGTTCTTGACATTGTAATTGCTGATCATGAAAATTCTCCTCATAACGTTGGAATTAAACTGTTATCTTGAGTCTTCTGTAGACTGTGCATGCACTTGATGGTGTAAGAAACAAAAATAAAATGCTGAATGCTTTGTTTACCTGCCATGATACTTTACTGTTCCTTTGATTTGTGAGCAAAAGACAAATGCTCAGTCAGTTCCGTCATGCTGATTTAGACTGTTTTTATCATTTGATATTATAGCACAGTAATCCTTTCTTGCTCTGTAATTGAAAACCTGATATGCCGGGCTCAACCCTTGTGGGAGCCCGTTTTACTCCACATATCAGCTGAAATGAATTCGAATATGAAAAACTTGCTCCTGCACACTAAAACAAACATGTTAGCAAAATAAAAGAAGCTGAAAGCTTTCATTGTAATATGTTTTTCTGCTCGATTTTTTCAATTGTCTGATGAATGCTCGGTTTAATGCAAATTACATTTCTGTCTGTAGCATAGGCGTAAGGCAGAAAGTAATTCACTATTGCTTAGAGTATAACTCTAATATCATTTATTAATGATTTTGCAGGTATGCAGAGCGATGAAGCGAGGCTGCAACTGCTTGGATGCTCGATGGCTAGAAGCACCAACGAAGTGATTCGCCGTTACAGGCAATGATGAATTGCTTTCTTTTTTATGCTCATGCTATTTACAGCAGTGTGGTCTGTGTTTAGATTTAGTATTCATCTCTTGATTGTCAGAAACAATCTCAGTTACTCTCGCGGCTTGTGCGAGATTCAGCATTTTCACGAAATGAATAAAAGTATTATTATGCAATTTTCCTTAATTTTCTGTTTTAAACATTTGCACAACAAACTTATGACACATTTGTAAGATGATCTCAATGATGATCAACGAACACTTTATCAGCAAAATTTGAAAATTTCCTGTACCTATAATAGTTGAACTTCATTCAGCTCTACCTATTGAGCGTAAAGTGAAAAAATAGGTAACAAATTGGCGACCTCTGCGGAGTGTTTGCCTGCTAAACACAAAAGACCAGTTTCTGAGTATATTCATTGGGCATGGAATCCTTCTCTGCTCTTTGATTTTCTGAAAACCTTTGTAACTCAGCACAAACCAAAAACTAAAAGAAACTACTGCAATTCTGTTGAAGACAGAATCTGAAAAAACCAGGTGTAGCAAATGCACTTATTGAAAACATGACAAAACTAAAATGAAACATGCCAGCAGGCACTTATTGGAAGCAAAACTGAAAATACTACCCTACCCTACACTAACCAACAGTGTTAGTGCTCAGAGATGACCATTTACTGGCTGTGAGAAATAACTGCCCTTTCTTAACAATAGAGGATGCTTCAAATCCGTAAGATTAATCAAAAAGAAGTATGGACATTTGATTAACTGCTGCTCCTTATGTTCAAAAACCATTGTCAGCATAATTTGGATCATAATAAAAGGCATACCTTCCTTATTTGACTGATCATTAAAGATGATAGTCTGAGGCATATGAATAAGATTAACCTGCTGCTTCATAGCTGCAATCACATGCTTTGACAGAATTATGACTTGTGGTAATTCTGTAGACTCCTCGTATGATAAATACCTGATTGGACACCTTGTTGAGAGCATAAAGCTTGGCCTCTTATTGCTGCCTTCATGTTTATACATTGTTGGCACTCTATCTTGCTGATTAGACTGCTCCACTGCATGCAGTGTAAGGTTTTCCTCCGTTCTTGCTGCCTCTATTTCAGTCTGATTTAAAAGAGATGCTTCACATAAATGAAATGAAGGAATGTGTGACTCTTTGATCTGAACAAGCTGATCATATACTGCTGGCTCATATGGCACCAAACTATCATCAATATTAGAACAAAAATTCTCTATGATGCCTGAAAACATATTCTCATCTAAAACATAACTGTGCATAAAGTCTAGATGAGCTTTGTCATTCTGCTGCCCAAAAGTAGGTACTGATATTAGCATGCATGTGATATCCTCATTTTCATCGACAAATTGAGGAAGTTCATCAAATAACTTAGAATAATTCTGAGATTCACTTTCAATTTTCTCTACATAAACATGCTCAGTTTGCTCTTGTTTATCATCTAAGCTTGAAACAAAGGATTCAAGGTCATTCCAAAACAGGACTTCATCATCTTCATTACTTTGCGGCATGAGAGGGCTTACCTTAGATTGAAGATCATCCTCTTGAAACACAAGTTTTAATCTGCTTGCTTGTTCAATCTGGGAAACATCATGCTGATTATTCTCATTAACCTCCAAAACAGAAATGCATTCTTGCTGTCTCAAACGGATTGAGGTCTCAATCTCATCTCGAAACAACAACACATCATGCTCTAGAATATCTTCTGAGTGTTTCAAATTGACTGGTAAGTTAGGCTCCTGTGTACTCTTTTCAGTTTGCTCAATAAAACCGGGTAATTGATCAAACAAATAAACTGACTGCTCCTCCCCATGCGGTGCCTTCTCAAATGAAGCCTGGGCATCCTGTAAGTGAAGATTTTTGACAGGTAATTCTTGTACTCTACTTTCAGCCATGTTATAAACAACATTAGAATTTTTTTCAAATGAGTCAAAATCCAAGGGATTCAGCGCTAAGCTTGAACCAATATCCTCTTTGCATGTAATATGGTGATTTTGAGCTGGGGACAAAGTACAAGCAACAACTTCTTGCTCCTTTTGTTCATTCTTTTGCTGCTCTAATCGATAAACTTCCAAAGCTAAATGCAATGGGTTTACGTTTCTGACCTTCTCCATGAGGAATAAGGTGTCCTTATCAATGGATTGCTCTGTAACCACACTAGGCTGTACTAGATTAGCTTTCTCCACTTGCAAAGGATGAATGGTTGTAAAATTTGGAATTTCATACCTCGAAAGTTCTTCCTCTTGAAACTGATCTGGAAAGCAAGAAGCTGTTCGGATATCATGCTTTTGAGGAAGCAAAGACTTGATTTGATCTTCCTTTGCAGCTAACTCCCTCTTGAGATTTTCTTCAAACTGTCTCCTTTGTATCTCCAATTCCTGCTCATGAAGGTAGGCCTGATACTCTAATTCTTGTTGTTGTGTATCAAGCTCCTGCTGCCTCTTAAACTCTTCTATCTGCTTTGCGATGTCTGACAGTATGTCTTTCATGTTACTCATGTTACTTTTCATAAAATCAACCTCTTGGAGCTGATTCTGGACATGCAAATGTTGATCCGAAGGCTGAGCAGGGGTGGGTGGGAGGTAAGCATGTTTAGCATGCTGATAGGATGTTGCATGGTTGTTTGGGATAAAACCAGCAGCTTGACTGGCCTGATATGGTTGATAGGGATGTGGATTGGCATGAATTTCATGAAACGGAAGTGGGTATACATGCTGATTATGAAAATATGTCATTTCTACTCATATAAATGCTAGAAATTAGAATATTAAGCTTGTAGTTGAAACATACCAACACTTCGTCTGCTGAAACCAGTGAATTATGCTCAGAGTCGTCAGGTATAAATTTGTACCTCTGAAAGGTGAAAATATGCTGCTGTATATACCAGAACAACAGCTTGTATCTTTGAATTTCTTCTCTGAAATGAACTTTAGAGTCCCACCGGGCGTGCCAAAAACTGTTGTCAATTCAGATTGCACCCGAACGCTCGATTAGTTAAATCTAGCAATCTATTGAAACATGGAATGATTCTCAGGCCTGTGGGTTGCCTAATTTTGAGAATCAATCTCCAGAGAGGGCTGGTTCCCTGATGAAAAAACCTCCTAAAACTAACTAACTTGGCTGGGAAAGAGAAAGAGAGCCTGCTTGAACTGAAATCCTAAAGCTATGAGAGGTGATTGCACCTAAATGATAATGCCCTGCAAATATGACTCACAATAAACTTCTTAAAAACTCAAATCTACACAACCAGATTCAATAATTTAATCACTTGAATGATTTAAACAAAGGCTTTGATCTAATGCAATATTGAGGGAAAACAAGTTTTCACGACAAAATGTATTAATTTATTAATAAGCACAGTGAATAACCAGTGATTTTAAACTGAATTGCATACAGATATATGAAAAAGACAGAAAAAAATTAGAGGTTTCAGAACTGAAACACAGTAATTCTTCGATCAGATTCTTCACAAAATGATGCTCGGAATCTAGAAGGCAAACTCTAAAGTATTGAACTCAAAGGAATCTTCTGCATTTACACACTTTGAACCTGTAATAAAACTGCTGTATTAATCTGAAAAGCTGAGTTACAAGATGATCTTCTTTGCTGAAGGCAAAGGCAGAAAACAAGAACTAGAATGAAAAACAGTGAAGTTTTTCAATATATACAAAAACCTTTCCAAAAGGCATGCAGAACGAACTGGAAGTCCAATCTCCAGAAAAAAGGTGATAATTCCAAAGCCAAATCCGAGCAGAAGAAAATATCCCTGAAAAGGAGGCCCAAAACCATGCAAAAATAAACCCAAATAAGCTCAAACTCACTGCCAAGTCATAACTGATACATGCACTATCCCAACTGAACTGCAACTCCCTGAAAAGTGGCCTTAAAACATGCAAAACTGCCTCGTTTTTACCAATTTCGCCCATAGAGACTGAAACTCCACTTCTATTACATGTGCATGATAAAAATATCTCTTACCTTCAGTTAACTTCGCTTGTTCTATGCATGGATTTATTATATCTTTTATTTGCATGTTTAAAATGACTAATTTATTAAATGATTTATAGTGAATCATTTAATAAATTAGCTATTCATTGAATAATGCAAACAAAAGAAAAATACAAGAGATTAAAAATGGAAACTAAACCCTTTGAACTTGGTCGACCACCATGCATCAAGTATTAAATTCGACCACATCATTGACAAAATCTTTGACATGAAAAAAAAATAAAACATGATGATTTAATAAAATCATTGTCGAATTTTCAAAAGCATGTTTTAGGGTGAAAAAACAAAAAGGTCATCGAACCCTAAAATCCCATCATTATCACATTTTGACCCTGAAGTTTCTGGAAGAAACTGGCCGCCACTCTGAGTAGGGTTTCAAGCTCGACTTCTGCAATTTTCTGTCAATTTCCATGATCTTTTGAAAGATTCTGGGCGTTATAGGCAAGATGAAACTCATTCGCCACAAATCTGAGCTCTTTTTGGGCATTTACATGGAATTTTTGTTATTTAATGGGCGCGACTATGATGATATTCTGACATTTTGTCATCTGCACCTATCCTCTATTGAAATTTCTTGCCATTGAAGTCGATGCTGGAAGAATAATCTGAAGAAAGCCATGTATGAGAATGAACACTCATAAAAAACGTGGTAGGCTTTCATCCCTATGTCATTGAATTTTTAACACAATATCTCAGCTAAGAATGGACATAAGCATCAGATATTTCTGTCTTTGGCCGCGGCTACCCTTATTCTAGTGATTTCTTAGCAATTTCTGGACTTTGACCATGTATTTTTGATGAAAGGCGGCGCCATATCACTGGTTAACTTTTGAAAATAACCAACCTACATTTATTCTTTTGTATTCTGGTTAGTAAGCTTTTGAAAGCTCTCTCAGTATAAAAGGAGTTGATATATTAAGCATATACTTTCCTCGGTAAAACCCCATCTGGGTATATGCAAAAATTTCTCTCCAGGCGCATGACAGTAATTTTTGCTCTTGCCTTGATTTATTACTGTGACTGCAATTTATCCTCATCTGGGTATTCGAAATATTTGCATACATTACCATGTATCTGTGAGACAGTAACCTTAAAAGCAATTTTGAACTTGAACCTCAATTTCTCCATGTTGTTCTTATTTCCTACTTTTTGGGTATATTGTTAAACTGATTTTTATTTTTTCAAAAATTCTGGAACTTGAGGACCTCACGCCATGATTAGTAAAAGCTTTGAAAACCTTGGCATATGCTTACATACTTAATTCCCCTTTGCATTTTGACATAATATCTACACAAGCCCCAGTCATCATTGTTCTTCTCTGTACTCGGAAATTTTCTGTAAATTGCTCAACTTGCTACTATTCATGGCTTAAGGCATTCCTGTGTTAGCTTGACTTTTGATATATGGCTTTAGTCATGCTATAGGCCAAAACATTGAAGTGTAAACGTTCTATTTTACAGAGTATATACTTCTGATTGCACTGTCCTTCTATCATTAAAGAACACTTACAACTTTGTATATTTACCTTCCAGTTCAGTCATCGAAGCTGTTATGATAAATGCCCTTTCTTGACAGGAGGTGAATGCTTGAGATTGCTATTAGTCTTTCTACTTGTGCACTGTAATCTAATTTTCTCCATTGTCATGCTCCTCAATTTTCTGGTAAAATCATTAAAACTCCTGTAGCATATAGCATAGACTCAAGCTTCCTCGGTATATGAACTGTTTCCTTGCTTCTTTGAACAACATTCTATCTTCTCTTTTTTAATTATGTAGTTGAACGGTTATAGAATCATTTCAAACACCTGTGCAGAGATTCTGTATTTAGATTTCATGACTCTTGTTTACATTATTCGACTACTGTTGTGCATAACTCGTAAGCATTTTCCTTTCATTCTGTGCCTAACTTAGTCACCAAAAATTGTTGTTCTCCCAACCTCTAAATCTAGATAACCCTGTTCATGACTATACTGTGTATGCCCTTGTGCTTTGGTAAATAACCTCTCATTTAACACCTACAATCATTGGATGATATATAGCTTTTCCTTTTGTTTTGAACTTCAAACTGGCAGAAAGTAAGAACAGAAATTCTCTATGAATCTGGAACAACGATGTTTGGGACTGTCAACATCCTTTTATATCTTGTATTGACTAAAAAAAAAACATTGTCATCATGAAGGTGCTGTAACATATCTCTTTGTGATGGATAACTGGTGCCTTCGATGTGGCTGTTTATGTTGCTGAAAAGAAAACATTTCCATATGGATCGAAATACCACTCTTTTAAAATGCTGATTTCATATAGACTGAGGCTGCTGCTCCATAAAATAGTGATTTTCATGCTCTATATAAATCACTGACTGTCTATTTTCATTTTTTCATTGGGCATTCTATCTCACAATGAGAAAGTGTTACATTTGTATTACCTTAACAATGATTCTTTAACTGTAAATGCTTTATTAAAACATCAAACAACATTGTTCTTGACATTGTAATTGCTGATCATGAAAATTCTCCTCATAACGTTGGAATTAAACTGTTATCTTGAGTCTTCTGTAGACTGTGCATGCACTTGATGGTGTAAGAAACAAAAATAAAATGCTGAATGCTTTGTTTACCTGCCATGATACTTTACTGTTCCTTTGATTTGTGAGCAAAAGACAAATGCTCAGTCAGTTCCGTCATGCTGATTTAGACTGTTTTTATCATTTGATATTATAGCACAGTAATCCTTTCTTGCTCTGTAATTGAAAACCTGATATGCCGGGCTCAACCCTTGTGGGAGCCCGTTTTACTCCACATATCAGCTGAAATGAATTCGAATATGAAAAACCTGCTCCTGCACACTGAAACAAACATGTTAGCAAAATAAAAGAAGCTGAAAGCTTTCATTGTAATATGTTTTTCTGCTCGATTTTTTCAATTGTCTGATGAATGCTTGGTTTAACGCAAATTACATTTATGTCTGTAGCATAGGCGTAAGGTAGAAAGTAATTCACTATTGCTTAGAGTATAACTCTAATATCATTTATTAATGATTTTGCAGGTATGCGGAGCGATGAAGCGAGGCTGCAACTGCTTGGATGCTCGATGCCTAGAAGCACCAACGAAGTGATTCGCCGTTACAGGCAATGATGAATTGCTTTCTTTTTTACGCTCATGCTATTTACAGCAGTGTGGTCTATGTTTAGATTTAGTATTCATCTCTTGATTGTCAGAAACAATCTCAGTTACTCTCGCAGCTTGTGCGAGATTCATCATTTTCACGAAATGAATAAAAGTATTATTATGCAATTTTCCTTAATTTTCTGTTTTAAACATTTGCACAACAAACTTATGACACATTTGTAAGATGATCTCAATGATGATCAACGAACACTTTATCAGCAAAATTTGAAAATTTCCTGTACCTATAATAGTTGAACTTCATTCAGCTCTACCTATTGAGCGTAAAGTGAAAAAATAGGTAACAAGAACAACTGAGGAGAAAATTAGGATTTTCTAGATTGCCCTTAGGGATAGGGGAATTAATCATGAGGATGTTAGATGCAAGATTTTCCCATACTCCTTAGGTGAAGAAGCTTTTTATTGGTACATCACTTACTAGATAGTTCTATAACTAGTTGGGTTTAGTTGGAGAATGCCTTCTTGCTTAAGTTCAAGATTCCCATAAGTGCTAATGAGTTATACCTTCAGTTCACTAAGGTCAAAAGGGAGGTCAATGAGCCAATAGGATCTTTCAATAATAGATTCCATCGTTCCTACACTCAGCTATAGGCACCCTATGTTGTGGATGATGCCACAATAAGAGAAGTTTATTATGATGCATTAGATAGTCTTACATCTACTTTCATTAAGTGGAAACATAATCCCCCTGCTACTTTGATGGATGCATATACAAAGGCAGTTAAGGAAAGCATAGATTTAAGGCAACATTTTTCAGGACCTTTGCCATCATTTGGACCAACTGCTCATCCAGGACAAGTCTAGGCAATAAATTAGGCCTTAACCAATCTGACTCCAATCATGAACCTAGTCCCACAACTACCTATAGTTCCTCATCTAGGACCTCCATTGAATCAAGCATCACTTATACCAAATTATTCACACAATGTGGGTTAGGAAACTTTTCCTCAGCAGCAGGCTAACATCCCTTACTATTTGTAGAATTTTGAGGTGCTAAATTAGTCTTTGAACCAAGGTTCTCATGTAGTTTATTCGATTTTTTTTGTAAACTATGTGCCATCTCCCAATAATCTAGATAAGGGGAGACTTGATGAGCTAATAGAATAAGTTAAAAAGTTGTCTGCCAAATTCACCTACCAGAGGAACCAGAATAGCCAATTGTAGGTTGCTCAAAGAAGTATACAATCTAGCTATAATAGGGAAAACAAAGACAATAGGGAGTTTGGTTATAGCAGAGATAATAGGGAATCTATTCAAGGCCATGGTCAAAACTATGATAGGGATCAATTATCAGGAAGAAACCTTGACAGAAGACCACCATTGAGAAAAAATAGGGCCTAGATCACTAGACCTAATAATAGGGGAGTCCCTACACCATTGGACCAACCTGATTATCTAGATAAGTCAACCAACATAGTCCTCTTGGCAGAGGCTGCTTTGAAAGGAAATTGCAAACTTCATAAAAAACCCCAACATTCTGAATTCAAGTGTCCTAAATTTCAGATAGCTGCAGCCATATTTCAGATGGAGGTGCAAGATGCCATAAGAAGTTCTGAATATGGTCAACAAATTGTCCCTTCAAAGCCTAATGATTCACCGGTGCTGGTGTTGAATCATGCTCCTTTTCCTAGAGGTGATGAGAATGGACCTAAAAGGGAGTCCACCGAGAAAAGTGCAAAACCAGAACAAGTATACAATGAAGAGTCAATATCAAAACTATTTGAAAATGATGAAACCATTGACAATGGCCCTTTGGATGGAGAATAGAAAAGAATAGACGAAGTCCAGATGTTTCACCAAAGAACTAAGTCATATGATTTAAGGAATAGGAAAGTTGGTGGACCATTTACCACATCCACACCTTCAAACAATTTCAGCACTTTACCTGATCCCAATGCCAACAATAACCCTTCACATCACATGTGCAAAAAAAATATTTCTCTAAAGGGGGAACTCATGGGGTGATCCCACAATATTGGTTTATAATTTTTGGCCAAATTTGACACTAAACTGATTTTTTCTAACTATATCTTCACTTTTGGGCACCTATAGCCGCTAAACCATGAGGAATTTGAAGATGATGCAAACTAGTTATTTATGAAATTTTATCTGTAGATTCTAAATATATTTTTTTCAAAATTTTTGGGATCAGATTGGACTTCTTTTTCCATCTCCTTCAAAAACTAGTTTTTTTTAGTAAACACCATTTTTAAGGAGTGATGCTCACCGTATACAGCACAACTTTTTTCCATGAAGGATAAAATTCTATATTTTTTTTGAATTTAGATTTTTAACTATGATATCTAGTGCATGGAATTGGTTTCATAGCATTTCATTGAATATTTTTTCCTTAATCAAGTTTCAAAGTCAAACCAATTACAATTTAGACATAGGCAGACCATATACAACATAACTATTTTTGTATGTATCAATTTTTTTTTTTTGTTGGTTCAAGGACATCAATATCTAATGCACTGATATTTTTCAATTTTTTTTTTTTGATAATCTGCTATTTTTCCACATGTGTAGAACAAAGAGCTTGATTTTCGGTGAAAGACCTATTTTTAATCAAACTAAAAAAACAAATACATAATAAAACCAAAAGATATTAAAATTATATTCGTTGGATAACTAGTTCCAAGGACTACCATCATCCAGTTGGGTTTGTGAAGTCTCCTCCATTTTTATCCTCAACTTGAGCTTCAAAGGGAAAATTTTTGGAAATTTTTGGTGCCAAAGGGGGAGAAGGGGGGAAAGGGGGGTTTGAGCGAGCCCCCCTTGGAGGTTCACTCAAACTAGGGCTCGCTTGAACCCCCTTTCCATAAATTTTTCTTTTGCTTTTTTTCTAAGGAAATGTGGGGCCCAACATTTAATGGATTCACTCGAAGAGGGGTTCTAGTGAACCCCCTTTTGGTTCGCTCGAACCAAATGTTCGTTCAAACCCCCAAAAACTATTTTTTTTTTCCACGAGGGCATTTTTTGTAATTTTCCTTCCTCCCTGGAATTGTAAACCAGTTTTGTGGGTTTACCCCATGATGCTTCAAAAGGAGAAGTTGTTAAGGATCAACAAGGACCACCATCAAGGGGAACCCAATCTGACATGACTATGTTCCAAATGGGAGAATATGTAGCAGAGGAACTCAAGAAAGTTAAGGTGAGCCTCTCAACTTTTGAGTTACTAAGAGTCCTAGCTATTTGGAGTGTTGTGTTGGGCTCTTTGAGTGACCACATTATTGCAAATTTTTCACAAGAAACCGCTGTCAAGAAAATTGGTTTTACCAAGCCATTGGTCCAAGAGGTAGCTGGCAAAGCAAAAAATTCCCAGCAATATAAGGGTCAAAATTTTCAATCACTTCAGAACCAACTAATCCAACCTTCTAAGGATCAATCTCAAGTGTAGGTAAGGGACAGGAGCAAAACAAAGGATAAAATTCAAGTGGCTCGGGTTGATTCTCTGGTGAGTTTATTCCAAGACAAGCAGGATACTCCTCCTTTTCTGATTTATGTTCATATATTTGGAAAAAATATGCATAACTATTTATTGGATTTTGGAGCGTCAATGAATGTAATGCCCTTACTAGTCTATAAAGCTCTAGGCATTACCCTTGCTCCCTCCCAATGTAAAGTGACTTAGTTGGTTAAAACAAAGGTAAGTGAAGTGGGATAATTAAACATGATCCCAATCTAGATAGCATCAGACCTGTGTGTGCAACAAGTTATTAATATCCAGGTGGCTAACATACCTAATGCCTGTGGAATGATCCTTGGAAGATATTTCATGAGTCCTCAATGGATATACTTCAATGGATCACTCTCATATGTGGTTGTCATGGAAAGGAATCCCAAATCAGATTAGAATTGAGAGAACCTAGACTGAGGTATTTAATTACTAAATATCAAAATACCTCTAATGAAGTGTTAATTTCTGAAGCAAGCTTAGGAAACTACATCCTAGTAGCTGTTGTGGATGAATCAAGGGAAAAGGAAGTTCTAAATATGCATGATATACCCAAGAACTTGACTTAGTCATCTGGTAGTACTGAGGCAATCATAGAAACACATGAGGATTTTGAATTGGGTGATGTTAATCTTGGACTATTTGACAATTTTTCAGGAATTCATCCAAAAGTGCGTTGAAGATTAGATAAATCAAGGAAGGAAAATGAATTTTGAGGAATTATTGCTGCCCAATTGGTGCAGGGTACACAATGCTTCCCATCCTGAGCTTGAGTGTTTTCTTTGTCAGATTGCTTTAGAGCAAATCAAGAGATGCATCAACCCACCTCAACCAATTAAATTAGAGATATGAGAAATCCCAAGAGATGATAAGGGGAAACAACTGATGGCTTAACAAGATCCTTCCTCAAGTAAGGGTACTGAAAGTTTCAGAGGTAGGCCTTCTACTAAGTTTTGGATTTTTCACTTTGGCGATTCTAAGCCTAAGCAAGGGGTAGGTGCTAGATTTGAGCTCATCATCCCAATGGGTAAAACCTTCTTTGCAACACACAGACTACAATTCCAATGCACTAATAACATTGTAGAATATGAAGCATTAGTCCATAGATTACTTATGGCTTTGAGAAAGAAAGCTAAGATGTTGCAATTTTTTGGAGATTCATAACTGGTAGTCAAGCAGGTAAGGAGGCAATACTCCTGCCATGACAGGAGGATGACTAACTACAGACATAGAGTGTCGGATTTGATTGAGGGTTTTGATGCATTCAACATTCAGTTGATTCCTAGGAGTAAGAATCACACTGTAGATGCTCTTGCACAAGCTGCTAGTACACTAGAGCCATTATCCTTGTCTAGATTGAAGAAATTCATAGTAGAGCTTACACCAGTCCCTTTCATACCAGAAAATGTTATGAATTCCAAGTGTTTGAGGATAACAAGAATATCCTAGAATTGATAACCAGATTTGATGTGTTTACTTCCCAAGTAATTGATGAGATGGAACCCTAGGAAGTCGAGCTAGATATGGAAGGAGTCCTCAACTTGAAAAAAAATGCAATCCCAAGAGGGATGGTGTAGCTAGAGAGGATATTTGACCTTGATAGGATAAAATACCAAGAACAACAAGACAAGAATGATATGATAGATAGTCAGTGTGAAGAATACAACATGGGTGCTCCTAATGATGTCAAGAATGTGTTCATAGGAAAGGTGTGTACTCTGGAGGAAAGGAAATTCTTGATAGATGCATTATGTTCTTAGCACGATGTCATAGCAAGGAGTTATGAAGATCTACAAGCTTATGACACCTTGATTATTACATAAACCATTCCCTTGAAGCTTGGAGCAAGACCTTTTTAGAAAATACAGGGGCCTATTAATGCACTGCTAGAACCCATTATCTAGAAGGAGGTGCAAAAATTGTTATCTACTCGAATCATCTTCCCAGTTAGACACTCTACATAGGTAGCCAATTTGGTTCTAGTTCATAAGAAGAATAGGGAAATAAGATTATGTGTGGATTTTAGGAACCTCAATCGAGCTTCTAAAAAAGATAAATATTTGATCCCTTCATTGATGAGGTTTTGTAGATTGTAAATGGATCCCAAATGATGTCCTTCCTAGACGACTACTTTGGCTATAATTAGGTCATGGTCCAATACAAACATAGGCATACGATTACCTTCACCACCAAGTGGGGCACATTTTCTTATAGGAGAATTCCCTTTGGGTTGATCAATGTAGGGGCCACATTCCAAAGGGTGATGGATATTATCTTTAAGGACATCATAGGCAAGTGTATTATTATTTATATTGATGATTTGACAATTTTCTCCAAGAATAGAGGTGATCACATTTCAAATCTATGCAAAGTGTTCCAAAGATGCAAAGAATTTGACATCTCCCTTAATCCTAAGAAGTGCATATTCAGAGTAATCGAAGGGAAGCTCCTTGCACAAGTCATTTATAAGCATGGAATTTCAATTGATCTTGATAGAATTTAGGCTATCCTGAAGATTCAACCACTTTCTAGCAAAAAGGAGATTAATTTTTTCTTTAGAAAGATTAACTTTGTTCAAAAATTTATCACAGGATTTGTAGAAATAGTAAGGCCACTAAATGCAATGATGAATTAGGATGCAAAAGTGGAGTGGACTAATAAAGCTAAGAAGGCATTTGATGAAATTAAAAGGGCCATAGCTGCTACACCGGTATTAGTCAACCCCAATTATTTGAAGCCATTTTACATATACTCTTTTGTATCGAATCATTCTTGTACAAGCATGCTAACACAAAAATAAAATGAGGGGAATGAGCATCCCGTAGCTTTCATGAGTGTCCCTCTCAGAGATGCGGAGCTGAGATATCCAAATGTGGAGAAAAAAGCTTACACTTTGGTCTGAGGGGTTAAAAAATTCAAACATTACATTTTGAGGAATAAAGTCTTTGCTAGTGTACCTGACCCTGCCCTGAAGCTCTTGTTGATGCAGAGCAAGATGGGAGAAAGAAGGTCCAAGTGGGTCACTATGTTGCAGGAGTATGATATAGAAATTCAGCCAATGAAGTTGGTAAGGGGACAAGCTCTAATGCAGAAAATGGTTGAAATAGGACCAGAGATTGTTCCACAATAGTATCACCTTCAGGATGTGTCCCTTGATGAGTGGTATGATGACACTATTTACTATCTACTAAACTAATCATTTGAATATGGTGCAGTGAAGGGTCTTGTGCTTGAAAAGTGATAGTTACATGTTGCAAGGAGGAATTTTGTATAAGAAGAATCATGAAGGCATCTATTTGCAGTGCTTGGGAAAAGAGGAAGTAGCTCATGTGATGACAAAATTTCATAAAAAAATATGGCACAGGTCATGATTTTGGACCTTCCACTACACATCAGATCTTGAGGGCAAGATATTACTAGCCCACTTTGTTTATGGATGCCCACAACCGTGTGAGGGCTTTGCAATTTTTTCTAGACTTGCACTACCAAAGAGAAGCGTTCTGCTCTTCCACTGTAGCCAGTCATTGAGGTAAAATTTTTTGCATAATGGGGTATGGAATTCATCGGTCTGATCAATCCACCATCTTCTATAGGACACATGTATATCCTTACTGTTATTGATTATTTCACTAGGTGGACTAAAGCTATTGCTTACAAATGATGTACTCCAAAGGTAGTGATCAATTTCCTCGAATCAAGTATCATTAATCACTTTGGTTGTCCATTTTCTTTGGTATGCAACAATGGTCCTACATTTGCTTCATTGAAATTTTTGGGCTGGGAATTCGATCATGATATTTTCATTAAGTTTTCCTCAAACTAATACCCCCAGGGGAATGGACTGGCTAAGTCCACAAAAAATAATCTTCTAATTGTGATCCGTAAGGTGCTTGATAAGAATCCTAAGGATTTCCATACCCAACTAAGATTTTCCTTGTGGGTTGATCATACCCGAATGAAGAAATCCCTAGGAACATCTTCGGATCACCTTTTGTATGGACTTGAACCCATGTTCATTTTCCATTTGAGGATCCCCACTCTCCAGTTCATTAATGAGTATTACGATGAAGGGGAATGCTTAAAATCCCATTTGGCTGAATTGCTACAGTTGGAAGAAAAAAGGGATGCAACCTTGGAAAAATTTGCTAAACATTAGGGTGTTGTTAAAAGGTGGTTTGATCATAGGGCTAAGGTTAAAGCCTTTAGGATTTTAGACGTATTCTTGTACTGGGATAAGGCACATGAAAAGAAAGGGGAGAAAAGTAAGTTTGACAAGTTATGGCTTGGTCCCTATCAAATTTATGAAATCCTAGGGGATAATGATTTTCAACTCAAGACTCTCACTAGAGAAGATGTATCGTTGCCATTCAATGGAAAAAAATTAAAGCATTATTTCCTCACTTGAGCTATTTCTAGCTCACCCTTGTAAATAGTTAGAGTAGGTGTTTGATTTCTTTTGGTTTGTCTAGTTTGGTTTGCGTCTGCTTTTTGTTTTGGTTAGTTTAGGTGGTTTTTGTTTGCTTCCTTTGCTTTGGTTTTCAGGTTTCTTTGTTCTTCGGTTTGGGGAAGTGTCTGACTTGCACAAGGATTATTTATCTGGGACTGTTCTAAGTATTTATTTTACAAACTTTAATCATTTTTCTAGATGGGTGGTAGAAATCCTTTATTTAGTGTCACATGTGCTAAACACTTCAAGTGGATAGGTCATTGGATTAAGTTAGTTTCAGGATGTGCTTGAATATTACATCTACATACATCTTAAGAATCCTAAGGTTGTTGTAGGTTCCTTGTGAGGTTTGGTTAAGTGAAAAATCCTATTTCTGCTTCAGCGCCACTGTGTTTCTCAGCCTTGAGTGTGAACTTCATTGTTCACGAGTTGAAATGAAAAGAAGTGAAAAGAAAAGAAAATATTGAATATAAAAAGGAAATTCAACTTATCAGGAGGATCCAAATATCTTTATCGGGGCTATGGACGCTTGGATGGTAGTAGAGCTATGTTAAGGAGAATCACAACAATAACCTCGTTGGGGCTATGGATGCATGATTGGAAGTGAGGCTCTATCCAGGTTCCTTTTGGAGTTATAATCTTTACATAGCTTAACTTGACCAACCTTGGTTTCCTTGCAGGAGATGAGGGAGGGAAAATAATACATCTACACACACTTGGATTTCTAGCACATAAAGGGCTCACTTGTCCATTTATTTTGAGACTTTAGTTTATAGGTGACCTAATGCGAGGATCGAAACCAAAGACTCTAGGTTCCTGATTCTGGTTTGTCATCGAAATGCTCTAGAGCATTTCCCCAATGGAGTCACCATTTTTTGTGCACTTTTGCACACCCCCCCTAAGGCAGGGATCCTCTATTTCTTGCTTTCAATCTCTGGGTTTTCTTTAGGTTTAACCTTTTCCCCTTAAGGGATAGGTTCCTCTAAATTTTTGATTTTGCTTCACCTGATTGAACTAACAATTTATCTACACTTAAGGTGCCTTGAGTTGTAATGTTTTGGTCTCAAGGTATTCCTAGGACCTAGAGATTTTATCAAAATTTCACTTCAAAATGAAATTGTTTAAGTCGGGAAGAGTCTCAGAGATTTCTCCTCGTGGCAGGTTTTCCAAAGAGATTGACCTTCAGAGATTCCACCTGCAGGTGGATTTTTTGAGGTATGCTACTTTTTGGAGAATCTGGGGTGCTCCAAATTTTTGGAGGTTCATTCCTTTCAGAGAATCCAGCCCTTGTTGGATTCCTTGAAATCCATTCACCCTTCGCATCTTTGAGGTCAGGGGAGTCAAATCACTACATTTATATCTTGTTAGTGGCCATACCTGGGGTTAATTTATGATCATTTTGAGGGTCTTTTAAGTCATTTTTTTCCTTCTATTCCTAATTTTTGTATTGTGCTTTGGGTTAGGTGACCTCCATTCTCCCTCTATAGTCGGTGTTGATGATTTGAGTGGCAGCATTCAGGGATTTAATCGAGTCTAAAGGTGCTCTTTCCTTGTTGAATTTCATTTTCTCCCTTGTTTAAAGGTATGAGCATTGGATCTAGTGTGATTTCAATTTGATTTTATGGGGTTTCAATTATTTTAAGATGTGTGCCCTCATGTTTTATTTCCTTACAATCGGTTTGATATTCAAAGTGGCGTTTACATGGGTTCATTTGTTTGTGCTTGGAATTTGATGTTGAAGGGTAGATTTTAGGAGTGTTCATAATTCCCTTATGTGATTTCTTAAGTATCCATTTAGGGGCTGTTCGAATTAGGGAATCATTCCTCCATTTGATTTTCTCTTTCAAGGTTTCTGTGATGGAAAATTAGGGAGCATGAGATTTTATGTGTACTAGGGCTTACATTCACGGTTTTGTTTGTGACTACTGGAATCCAAATCGATTTATAATGTTTGATTGGTTGAGCCTTAGCTATATTTACCCTCGCCCTAGTTTTGACAAGTTCAAACATATATTGTGTTGTTGCTCAGAGTTCAAATTCTTGGAAAACTTTGTAGATTTGTGCTTAAACTCATACCTAGGGTTTGTGTCTGAATCGGTTTGAGCTAAAGGGAATTAATTGAAACTTGGGTTTTTCAAATAACTGAAGAACTAGAAGCCCATGAAGAACTTCAAAAAATTGACCATGAATCCACCCCATGGTGGATTCTCTAAGAGTTAGTCCCTTCAAAAAATCTTCCCCTAGACATATTCTCCAAAAGGAAGTTCCTTCAGAAAATCCACACCTTCGCAGATTCCCCGAATCCATCCATCCTCCAAATTTCTGAAAGGTTCTTGGTTTCTGTTGATGCATCAAAAATACTTTAAGAGTAGCTCAAGAGTGCTTTTTGGGCATAAATTGAATGTCTTAAGCTAGATCTGAGTAATTTGGAATCCTTTGATAATTCCGTTAGGATATGGATTCCCTGAGTGTCTTGGCATTTGAAAAATCCATCCCACTACAGATTCTCCAAAATCCTCCAAAGCTTGAAAACTTGAACTGTTGATTAAGAGGCACACATGCACAAATTTTACTTGAACCTTCAAGTAAGACGAATGCACAAAGTTGGCGAGGGAATAATGACTTAGGTTTTGGGGTTGAACTGATATTTTTGGGAAATTCTTCTTGCTTCGGGTTCCCCGAATGACTAGGCATTCGGAAAATCTGCCCCACTTTGGATTCTTCAATATCCTTCGAGCCCCTTAAATTCTAAACTCTTTTTAGATAGCGATGAATGTTTCAACTAAATGTTTGCATGTAGTGAAAATGCTTGCAGGATGATCGTGAATTGAATTTTGACTCAAGGGATGTCTTGAATTGGCACCTTTTTAGAGAATCCATTTCCCCTTGGATTCCCCAAGCATCTGAGCCTTCGAAGAATCCAGCTAGGGGTAGATTCCCCAAAATCCATTCATGACCAAAATATGTTAAGTATGGAAAATCCCAAGGTCTTACAATGTTTCATATTATGGCTTTGTGATGAGATTATATGGTTTCTATGATGCTTTGAATATTGATTATGTAATGACTCATAGTTCATCATTGTGATTTTAGAAATATGATTGGATGTGATGTAAATGTGCTTAGTGCCTTAGCAATTATTGTTTGTTTCTAACAGATGTAAGCTGAAACTAGTCCAACATAGGGATCCAACGTAAAATCATTAGAAGTTGGTCCTGAGGAGCCTCACTCTAAAGCTACGAAGATGAAATATGAATTCAAGGGAATCTGGCCAGAGACTAAAATCATTTCTACATGGAGTAAGATTGGTGACACAAACATGGGGCATATAGACTATGATGACTTCAAACAAACAATGTTTGAGGATGCACCATCTGAGCTGGCCTAGATCATCACTAATACATGATTTTCCCAAGTAGCGGGATTTCCTCCTACCTTGTTGTATCCAGAGCTAGTTTTGGAGTGTGCAAAGAATTATGATTCAGAAAGAAGATTTATTGTTGTATATCAGGGTAGGATCATGGTGAATCTAATAGAAGAGTCCATAGCAGAGACCTTCAACATTGGATCACATCATAAGTTAGTGAAGATTAATAACAAGGAGGTTGAGGATTTCTATGCAAAGGACCTTGACAAGGCCTTGTTAATGATGAACAACAATTGGATTTCCAAACCCAAATGACACTACTCAAAATTTCCCAAACAGCTATACAAAGCTAATTTCAAAAGATAATATAATGATATGATAACTCTTCTAGGAAGAGTAATGGGGCTAGAGGATGCCTTTATATTTAGAAATTGGATGTTCTTCATCATTTATCAGTTTGTAAAAGGGACACATTACTATTGGGCAGGCATAATAAGTGATAAATTTATGAGCAATTAAGAAGTGTGCAAGACACCAAGAAGTTCACCATGACATCTTATTTGGTGTATATTCTTGCTAGAAAGAATAAGTACAAAGGCTTGAGCTTGTTGGACACTAGGAATACTAAGAGGGGGGGTGAATTTGTGTTCAATAACTTTGATTTGAAAATAGATCTAAAACCATCAACAACAATAATTGACCTTTATATAACATTAGTAGCACATAATAGATGAAAACATGGAGTCACATTAAAGAACACCATAACACCGGATAATTTTACGTGGAAACCCTATTAGGGTAAAAACCATGGTGGAGATTAATCCACAATGTTTACTATGTTAAAAGTAAAATAAAAGAGGGGAATGCACTTGCATTTAGGCGCACTGCCTAGAGCTCACTAATCAAAAGAAAGAGGCTCATTGCCTTACAAGTATAATAGAATATTACAACAAAATTTTGAACTGAGAGTATAGCATCTACAAATTCCTGGATTCAGTTCCAATGAAGCTCATGATTAGATTCCCGATCTGACTGGTTCACACTTCTCCCCTGCTCTGCTCTGCTCTGCTTTGTATACCGAAACTCTTCTGCCCTCAAATAATTGATCAACACTCTTTCAATTTCACACATACTACATCTCACACACCCTTACCAAAATTCCATACATCCATACCAAATTGTTTTCTTGATCTTCTTTATATATCCGCTAACCCAAAAATTCAATATATGTTAGCTTCACAACAAAATAAAATATTCCTGCTTATGTCAGCCCAAATCACAAGTTATAATTTATGCGTACCTACACAAGCCAGATAGACTTATAGAAGGGACCCACACCAAGGTTCAAAGCATAATATATCACAAAACAATTACTCCATATACATCTGTGATACACACTGTCAAGCATGTCGGCCATAATAGAAAATAAACCATGAATCATGCTATTGAACCTCTTCAATCGAACTATGATTATTAAAATACCATAAAAATCTTCAATAGGATAGTGTACGTGCTAAGAAAGCTTCCTTGGAGATCCACACGGGTATGTGCAGGATCATCATGGAAAAAAAGGCCTTTAAGTGGCAATGAAAATTCAGAAAAAT
>VDFB02270651.1:196335070-196352572 GCA_007258455.2 Sequoia sempervirens
AAATTAGAACAATATAGATTGGTTATCTAAGCATATTTTATAGATTGCATCACCAACTCATCATCATTCAGGTTGTTTAGATTAATATATATTTTTTAGTATAAGCATCTTTTCTATTGTGACGATATAGATTTATCATTTTCCCACTTTTGCAATATTCCTAGCACAATTGATCATGGACCTGCTGCAACAATAGCCAGCTTTGAACCTTTGGAGAGGTATGCGACAGATTACAACAATATAGATTGGTTATTTTAAGCGTCTTTTATAGTTTGCATTACCATCTCATCATATTTTATGTCATTTAGAATAATATAGATTGGTTATTCTAAGAATTTTTTATAGTTTGCATTACCAATTCATCATCATTCAAGTTGTTTAGATTAATATAGATTTGTTAGTCTAAGCATCTTTTCTATTGTGACAATATAGATTTCTCATTTTCCCACTTTTGCGATATTCCTAGCACGATTGATCATGGATCTGCTACAACAATAGCCAACTCTGATCCTTTTGGAGAGGTATGCGACATATTACAACAATATAGATTGGTTATTCTAAGCGTATTTTATAGTTTGCATTACCATCTCATCATATTTTATGTCATTTAGAATCATATAGATTGGTTATTCTAAGCTACCTTGATGGTTTGTACAAGTGCTTTTCAGTCCAAAACGTGAACATACTACTATTTTGGAAGACTGTGCCCTGAATGCCTCCAATAGGAAAATTTTGTAAAATTTGAATTCTCAAATTGGAAACAATGTAAAAAGGTCATAATTGTGTATGGGCATAATCTATACCCAATGATGTTTTTTGAAATATGGGTCAAATGTTTGGCATTGTATAAAGGGTATGTTTAAAATGTAAAGGGGTTTGTATTTTGGAAACTCATAGGTTGAATTAAGCATACATGTGTATGCTTTGTTACTGTTATTGGGACAATTCTGTAATAACATTTTGTACTTAATCGAGCTACAACCGAAGGTTTTTTTCTTAGTTCTTTCCTATCGGCATGCTCGTTTGAACCAGGTTTTTTAATATCTCCTATTTATATATAATAAATTATAGTGGCTTTGTACTTTTGCTCCTCAAATCCAACTTGGGTGCAACTTCATTTTTAGCAACTTTCATGAGGTTTTTAAGGAAATCAATGCTTCCAACCTTGCCACACCCTATAAATTCATCAAACACGTCTATTAGGACCTGCACAAGCTTGATCCAACCTTAAATCTTGTTGCCCCCACGTTTCATTGACATTAGCAAGTTGTAACCACCATTTTTGGTGTAGGAGCACCTACACCACAATATCATTGTGGGTCATTTCAATGAGTAAAGTGTTAATATTTTGAGTTTTTGTCTTTAATGAGATCTAATATGATCAATGGTCATGTATTAGGAGGAGTTTTTAGGTTTTAGGGTCAAAAAAACATGGAGATCCCAACTTGTCCTGATTGTTGCTTTGTAGCCTTTGAAGGAAAAAATAGTAAATTTTTTTAGGGAAAATAAAGAACAGTGTTTTGAACATGTAATGATGCTATTTCAAGCCATTAAGTGAGGTCTTAGTAAAGTTAGAAGTGGAAAAGTGCAACATTTCATTATGAGTCATATTACTATGAAAAATGTTTGTATTTTGGCCTTCAACGGTCATTAAGGTTTCAAAAGTTAGTTAAGATTGGTGGTTAAAGGCATTGGGAGTTGGATTCCAAGGCATAGTAATGTAATTAAGGCCTTCAAGGTCTTGATAAAGGTTTTTTTCAAGGAGTTTCTTTCTCGAATCAATAAAGTTTCAATTGCTTAGTTCAAATTTTACTATTTTTCTTGTGTTTTATGCCTATGCATAGGCCATTCAAGCATTTTTGTATAAAAAATTTATGTAGAAACATTATTACATGTATTGAATTTATTTTGAATTCTTAATAGAGGGTTTCTTTATTCATTTTGTGCCTCAAAACTCATACTTTCTTTAGACGGGTTCCTAAACAAGGGGAATAAGAGTTTTGAAATTTTAATGGCTTGAATCTCATCCCACCTACTGTGTGCCAATGTGACTCAGTGGAATGAGTTGGTAAGGATTAGGAAATGATATTTCAAGAGTGGAAGGTGTGGAGAACTGGGTTTTGAAATAAAATGAAGAGTTAAAGGTCTAAAAATGGTGGTTTTTTTCACTTGAAAATAGGGTTTTTACCCTAGGGTTTGCAAAAATCTCTTAGATACTAGAAGTTTCTTTGTTTTCTAAGCATATTAGGGCCTAAATAAAGGTTTCTAAGGTGGTGGCAGAGTCTGAAAGGTTGTGGAAGTGCTACATCCAATAAACACTCAATTATTACACTAAAAATAAGGGTTTTTTAGTTTGATGGTTATAGGTCCGTACAAATGGAATCCAATTGTAGAATCTTTGTTTTCTTGGAAATCTATTGGCTGCCCCAAGGTTGCAGGGGTCTGTGTGGTGTTTGAAGGTATGTTGCTTTGAATTTTTGGGCTAATTGAGTAGCCTTTTCAAGGGTGAATGTATAGGAAGTCAACTTTGGTACAAAGGAGTCTATGTTTTTTCTCATATATGTTGTGTAACTTGGATATGGGTGTTTGAATCAGTCATGTGTTGGTATGGTGTTTTGGAAAATTGTGAAGTAATTGGACGAAAACTAGTTTCTCACTATTATAAGGGTTTAAGGGGGTTAAAGAGGGAAATGTGTATTTAGTTGCTTGTCAAGTTTTAAGGGAGCTTTGGACTATCCAAAGAGGTTAGAATAATCTTGTTAGATGCCTCAAATAGGCAAGTTGCAAAGATTTTGTGATTGTGCCCTTGTGTTTGTATCAATTTTCACCTAATTTCACTCAGTCCAATGTAGCTCGGAGTGATTCGGCATATTTGGGTGCAAAAGAGGACCATCCCTAGCGTAAACGTACCCATCCAAACGTGTTGGAATAGTCCATTTGGTCATACGAGTTGCTGAATGAAAGTTACACCACTTTGCAACTTTACACTGCTTGCATCTGACAACTTTTCCCTTAGCTGAAAACTTGTCACCACAGGAAAATGCCTCTGAGATAGTGACAACTGAGAGAGGTTATTGTAGATGGTCCAAACACAATTCCATAGCCTCAAATGGATAGTCTGTAAATTTTATGGTTTATGAGAAATAGCCTTTCAAATATTGTTGTCTTTTAGCACTTTGGACTCTTAAAGGAAATCATTGGTCCCATGTAGCTTAGAGTGATTCGGCATATTTGGTTGCAAAATAGGGCCATCCCTAGCATAAAATTACCCATCCGAACGTGTTGGAACAGTTCATTTGGTCATACGAGTTGCTGAATGAAAGTTGCACCACTTTACAACTTTACACTACTTGCATTTGACAACTTTTCGCTCAGCTGAAAACTTGCCACCACGGGAAAATGCCTTCGAGATAGAAAAAACCAAGAGATGTTATTGTAGATGGGACAAACATGATCCCATAGCCTCAAATAGAGAGTCTGTAAATGTCACAGTTTCCAAGAAATATCCCTTCAAAGATTGTTTCCTTTTAGCACTTTGGACTCTTAAGGGAAATCACTGGTCCAATGTAGTTCAGAGTGATTCGGCATATTTGGTTGCAAAAGAGGACCATCCCTAGTGTAAACATACCCATCTGGATGTGTTGGAACAGTCTGTTTGGTCGTACGAGTTGCTCAATGAAAGTTGCACCACTTTGCAACTTTACACTGCTTGCATCTGACAACTTTTCCCTCAGCTGAAAACTTGCCACCATGGGAAAATTCCTCTGAGATAGCAAAAACTGAGAGAGGTTATTGTAGATGGTCCAAACATGATCCCATAGCCTCAAACAGAGAGTCTGTAAACATCATGGTTTATGAGAAATATCCCTTCAAAGATTGTTGCCTTTTAGCACTTTGGACTCTTAAGGGAAATCGTCGGTCCAATGTAGCTCAGAGTGATTCGATGTATTTGGTTGCAAAAGAGGACCATCTCTATCATAAACGTACACATCCGGACATGTTGGAATAGTTCGTTTGGTCATACGAGTTGTTGAATGAAAGTTGGACCACTTTGCAACTTTACACTGCTTGCATATGACAACTTTTCCCTCAGCTAAAAACTTACCACCATGGGAAAACGCCTCTGAGATAGCAAAAACCAAGAGAGTTCATTGTAGATGGGCCAAACAAAATCCCATAGCCTCAAATGGAGAGTCTGAAAATGTCATGGTTTTCGAGAAATAGCCCTTTAGAGATTGTTGCCTTTTAGCACTTTGGACTCTTAAGGGAAATCGTTGGTCCAATGTAGCTCAGAGTGATTCAGCATATTTGGGTGCAAAAGACGCCCATCCCTAGTGTAAACGTACCCATCTGAATGTGTTGGAATAGTTTGTTTGGTCGTACGAGTTGTTGAATGAAAGTTGCACCACTTTGCAACTTTACACTGCTTGCATCTAACAACTTTTCCCTCAGCTGAAAACTTTCCACCATGGAAAAACGCCTCTAAGATAGAAAAAACCAAGAGATGCTATTGTAGAGGGGCCCAACATGATCCCATAGCCTCAAACAAAAAGTTTTTAGGCATCACAGTTTCAAAGAAACAGTCCGTCAAAGATTGCTTCCCTTTTGCACTTTGGACTCTTAAGGAATTTTGTTGATTGAATGTAGTTTGAACTACTTCGGATGATTTGGGTGCAAAAGGGGACCATACCTAACCTAAACATAACCATCCGGACATGATGGAATAGTCAGTTAGGTCATATGAGTTGTACAAAAAGATTTATTTATGTAGTTACAAGTAGTTTTTCACCCTCCAACTGAACTCCAATGCTAATTTTTGTGTGAAAAAAAGCCATGAGACCATAGCTCGTTGCTTTCTTTTTAATGGAAACTAGTGGGCAGCAAAGTTAACTTCTTCATAGATTTAGCATTTGAAATTGCAAGAAAACATCAAAATGGCTAGTGTACTAAATAAATTCTTATGATTTCTAAAGAATGTTGATAACTCTACTCAATTGGCTTCTTTTTTCAAAATCATACAAATTGAACCTTGGCATCAATAGACTCTGTATATCAAGCAACCACAATTCAAATTTCAATGATGAATATTTATCATGCATGTTTTAAATGACATTCAAGTATATGGTGGTTTTGTTGTTTATATGATGTTATGTGATATTCTAATCCTATTTCATGCTTCTATGCTGCATATATATATTTTTTATTTTTACATGTTTTTTTTACAAACGAACCGAACCACCCCCAAATAAAATTTAGTCGAACTGGCGAACCGAACCCCCGAACCCGAACAAGTAACTTAGTTTGTAAGTCAGTTATTGGGAGTTGGTCGATTGTTTTGTGTGGGGGAGAGTCTTAAAAAAGGTTGAGGAAGTCATTTTGGGGATTGATGAATGTAATTTTGTGAAGAATCAATAAGATCATTTTGGGGGCAGCAGGCCTGAGAGCGCTTTAAAGTTGGTTTGAGTGCTTTCTTTTCATTTTTTGTGAGTTCTGTGCCAATTTTTCTCAAGGCGATTAGTGAACCCAGATTTTGCATTTTTGAGTAAATTATGAATTATTGAAGCCCTCCACCTACTATACCTTTCATGTGGCTCAGTGGAGAGGATGTGTACAATGTGATTTGAATGTGTGTAGGTCCATTTAAGAAAGGGGAAATGATTTGTGAGTCTCGGAGTTGCTGTCCTAAGCAAATCATTGCTTAAATTGCATGAAAATGAAGCTTTTAGCCTAGGGTTTGTTAAAATCAATGAGAGTGGGGGAATCTCTTTAATATTTAAGCATATTGGGGTCATAATAGAGGTGTCTGAGTTAGTGGCATGGTTAAGGGAGTTGTATAAGTGGGAATTTCAATAAAACCTATGCATTTGCATGGTGAACAGACGGTTTCATGGGACATCCTGCTAAAGGACCTATACGTGTAGAATAATCTTAGAATTTGTTGTTTTATGACACAACTCAAGATTTTTTGGGGTGTTCTTGTGAAGATCAAGTGTTTAAAGGGAACTCACTTTGTGAAAGAGGGCTAATTCACTAGCCTAGGACAGGGGTATGTTACTGGTTCTCAAATTTGGTCCAAAGGAGTCAAGGGTAGTTTTCACATATGTTTTCACCCCCACTCTGCATCAATCCATAGCTTGTTTGAAAGCACTTGTTTTAGGATTTTAGCCATAATAACAAGCCAGTGAACTATTTGATAAAAAGCTTTGGTACACATGTATGGAAAATGTGGTGGCATAGACAAGGTAGTGAATTGTTTGAAAAAATGCCTCAAAGAAATGTGGTCTCATAAAATTCCATGACAAGCAAATGCAATTGACAATTGCTCCTAGTTATTAGTTATGCAATGTGAAGTAATTGCATAACTGCTTAGGTTGACTTTGTAAAAACTATATTGTAATTGAATTTTTTTCATCTATCAACATCTAGTTGTTAGTTATGCAATGTGAGATAATACTTTGAGTTTGAAATATATGTGCAATGCAATGTAATTAGTGATATGAATATAAAATACATAATACAACCATTCTTTTTTATGCTCTTGTACATTGATATTTAACCATTCACTTGATTAAATTTTCAAAGAGTTGAATCATGCACATGAGGAAGAAATTAAATTTTGATTGTCAACTTCTATATATCAAATTATCCAATAATTTTGAGTGTATCTCCATACACAAAAATGGCATCAACGCCAACTCAAACAAAGTTTTACAAAATGTGACATATGCCATCTCGATGTCTATTCAAAATTTACATGCCAAAATGTCCATCTCATTCTAAACTACTGGTGGATCATCAAAATGGAGCCTCTTTGCAGCACTCGTTGGCTCTGAAGGTAGCTGCACAAGAAAAATTCAAACCACAATTGAGATTAGTTATACTATATGATTTAAAATTGAATAATTAACATCAAAATAAATATAAATTGAATTATAATTGAACTCTAAAATTGTAATCTTGATTACCTAAAATATCTGTCTCTTCAAAGGGTCAGGTGTCCTAGAATATGCCCCTCTCAAAGAATTGACCAAACCAACTTTTTTAATGTCAATCTATATATGTGAACAAAAACATAAAATTGATCCAAGTTAGCATACACTTGTCGATAATAGGAACATGTAAATACCAAACACAAAATAAAATAAATACATACCTCTTTAGGTTGATCTTTTTCTTTATCTCCTTTAGGTGTTTCAACACCTCCTCCTTGAGGTGTTTCAACACCTACTCCTTCAAGTGTTCCAATACATACTCCTCCAGGCATTGTGGCACTTGTCAACAACGATGTATAGCTCATAACTGCCTGTACATAAAAATGACAAGTACATATGAAACTACCAATCTATATTGATGTATGTATAATCAATATAAGATCTTAAAAATCTTAATTCAATTGAATTTTAGTTCAATTACCTTCCCCTTATCTAACATTGCACTTCCATAATCTAGACAGGGCTGCACCTTGCTCGCACTTGTCAACAACGACGTATAGCTCATAACTGCCTGTACATAAAAATGACAAGTACATATGAAACTACCAATCTATTTCAATGTATGTATAATCAATTTAAGATCTTAAAATTATTAATTCAATCAAATTTGAGTTCAATTACCTTCCCCTTATCTAACATTGCACTTCCATAATCTAGACAAGTTTGTACCTCGCTCGCACTAGGTATTTCCTACAAGAGGAAAATAAGATAAACATATAAGTTATTATAATTTCATTTATGACAATTCAAATGGCAAGCATGTATATAATAAAAAAATGTAAACGAGTGAGTGCGAAAATATATACTGTGTGCGTGTCAAGGCCAAATGAAATGGCCCTAAGGGTGCTATCAGTCTCCTGTGCAAGCTCCTCCTCAGACATCAACTGTTAAATAGACCATGTAAATAAATATTAGTACATTATAATATCTCTTATTAATATTCATTTAAAAACAAATGCAAGTTATGAATTTACAACTTAAATCTTACCTGTGTCACTATTCCAATGTCCCCCTCTCTAGCAGAAGAGGACTCTATAGGGTTCGCTCCACTCCCCTGAGTCTAATATATAATGTCCACATTATGGAGGTCATAATTAGAGGTGTCCAAGGGATGCTCGGCGGGCTGTATAAGAGGACTCAAGCATATCTGGCAGCACATGGAGCAAGTATGTGGCACACAAATATGTGGACCTGATGAGGATGATGCAACAACACTTGGACCATCACCAACATCACTAGAATGTGGCTGAGCTACTATAGAAGCATGCAAAACCAAAAGGCCACTCAAAGAGTGAATATCCTGGATAGTTTGTGTGGCCGCATCCTGCATAATATCTAGCTAATATACTAAAAGTGGAGAAGGAACGGAAGGAGGGGGAACATATGGGCGCGGGACTACTCTAACTGCCCCTGGTCTATCCTAGGGCATACCTCCACCAACACCCTAGAAGGGTTTAATGTCAAAGTAATTGACATGATGCCCTAACACAAACTCATCATATAATATTTTAATAAAGTAAAATGGTATATCACAATTTTTGTTTGGTGGTTTATCAAAAACCATACACCAACGATCCCAAAGGTTATCTACAATGTCCCTATGTGTGTACCATTTTATAGAAATTTTTGGTTTATTAACATTGACTGGAAAACCAGTGCGGGGGTTAACAAATAAAGAGGCTATTTGGGCTTTGGTTATTTCAATATCTTTCACATCATCATAAGACAATCCACATGCATAATATTCCCTCATGTCTTCTCACAACGAATGAAATGCATTATGTTGGTTGGAGAGGGTTTCTATATTTTTAATTATATTCTTCAATGTGTTTGACATCTCGAATAATCTAGGGATTCTCTTATAAACTTCAGAAATGCCCTTTAATTGCTGCAATTTTTCACCAATTAATTCTTCAATTGATGGTTGGGGAGGTGGTGGAACGTTTGGTATTTGTGCATTTTCATTCTTAGCTCTTATTGAAATTAGACAGCATAAATAAAAATATTGTAAAAATTCCCTAGTGTTTAAAAAAAACAAAAAAAACCCTAATTTTTAACAAAAATCTATAAAATTCTCTAAGTTTTAATACAAATACATAAACAACACTATTTTAAAATCAAAATCCATAAAAAAAACATTCATTTTTTAATCAAAATCCATTAAACTCAATTTTTTCATAAAAATTCAATCAAAAACCCTATTTTGAAAAAAAATCCATAAAAAACTAACTGAAATTATAAAAATCTAATTCAAAATTCGATCAAAGCAAAGAAAAATCTAAAATCTAACCTTTTCAAAATGGATATCGGATATATCGGATATCTGATATACAGAGAACCTCCTCACTGTGCGTTGCGGCCTGTTTATGAATGAGAAATGATTTTAACAGGCCTGAATTTTGTATATATATGTTTGCTTCAAATCGGATATCCGATTTGGATCGGATATCCAATTTGAATCGGATATCCAATATGGAGATCTTGGTTTGGGCATTGCTTTGGAGGTGTGTACTGACACCCAAGCCACAAAAAAGTTAACTCAGCATTTCCGCATTTTTGGGTTGATGAAAAACATAATTTTTTCCCCATTGCTACTTTTTGGCCCATCATGATCTTGCACATACCCACACCAAAAAATAGTGATCCGGTGAAGTAGTCAGATCATCTTACCAACCGGATGTTCTATTCTTCACTTTCTCTGCCGGTAGAATGTAGACTTATAAGATTCTTTGCTGGTATGAACACAAATGATACTGTGGACCAAACTGTAGACTCTAGTTGCCATCAATGACAACACAAGTAGCTAAAAATGATTTCTCAAGGCCATATTCCAACAATTTCCCCCTTTGGCATTGATGACAACACTTAGTGAAAAAATTACTAAGTGTCAAAACCAAAAACTGATCAAGGAAAAAATTTCTACTCCCCCTATGGATGTCAGTAATTTTTTCACTCCATTCTCTCCCCCTTTGACATCAATGACAAAGCTCTACAACATCTGATTACATTCCCTTTCTTATTCTCTCCCTTTAGATATTTTACTGTACTTTTTCTTACTTCATTCTTTCCCCAATGCAAAAATTGATCAAAATTTGACAACTGCTACAAAAATTCAAAAAATTATTTTATACTTAGCTTTCATTTTTTAAAGGAATTTCTTCTAGGAATCCACCGCAATCCCAATGGCTATGATCAAGCTATTGTTCTCTGATGTTCTGCTGATTATTTGAACAAGAGACTCAAGAATAGTTATTGATTCTTCCAGCTTTTCTCCAGATTTAAGAATCTCAATCATTTGTTCTAATCTTTCTTCAGTTATATATTTAACTTTCCAAAAAGCATCAATGAGAGTATTCTTATCATTATGAAATTTTGCATGCTCAATCTGCAAATTATGAACCTTCTTCTTAACATCTCCATTCTTATCCAAAAGCATACTGTAATTTTGTCCAGTCTTGACAAGCTCACTTTCAATTTCTTCAAGCTTATCCTTGTACTTCCCTACCACATGAGGCCATCTATGACAATAGTTGAAGACTTTATTTTCTAAATCAATGCACTGTCTTAGCTCATTAATCTAAATTGCATTTTTAAATGAGAAATTATTTCTTCTTCCTTCCTTTCCATGGGAACAGACTCCATAGATATCTTGACACATTCAATCAGTTCTTCTAGGAGAAAATCCTGTAGACTCTCCAACTCAATATTGTTATCAATAATGTGCCTTTCCGGAGTATTTTCAATAAAATCCTGCTCATAGGATTGTCCATTCAACCATATACCAGATATCTTTTGCATACCATCCTCATCCTGAATGATTTGCATTATCTTTGTTTTAAACTTAGCACTTTCTTCATCACTGTCTTCGGCTATTATTATTTCTGGTTCATCTAGTTTTTGTTGATCTCTAGGAATATATTCTTCAGAAACTTCATCTTCTACATCCACAACCACTTGACTTTTCCCTTTTTCTTCAATCTTTGTAGACTTGGGTATCGAAGAAGTGACACCAGTCATATCTCTTCCTCTCTTCTACTTCTCTCCTTTTCCAGAAGATGATCCCACCTCAGTTATTTTTTCCGGAAGAGGGTCAACACCTTCTCCAAACCTCTCTAATACCTTTCTAAAGAAACTTTCATACAATTGTTCACAATTTTCAAATAAATTGTAATGATTGAAGATTTTCTTACAAACAGACATATTCTCTCTCCACACCACATTGTCCTTCATCGGAAAACAGTTTAGAAAGTACATCATAATACATATTGCCAGAGTACCTGTGAACCAAGATTCCAAACCTGCATAAACACAAGAGACAAACACCATATTAGATCAAATTCAAGTTATTATCATGATTCCCCAAGAAATCCATTTGAATTGTAAAGAAAAGGAATGAAATGAAGAACATAAACAAACATAAACCAAAGATGTTAAATCGTATTCAAATACAAAGCAAACTCTTAATCTCTTGGGGGAATTGGTGCCAATTTTATGTGGAAATTGGCCCTTTCCCAACTCCTAATGAAAGCCTTGGTGATTTGATGAAGATGTGATCCACTTTGTTGATGATTGTAGTGTGCTCCAAGATGAAAATCTACATAACCTAGCTAAGATTGGATGAAAATGGATGAAGATTGCTATGGATTTGAGTATAATAACTTTGCTCAAATTGTGGATGCAAAATACAAAGAGAAGCCTTCTATAAATAGAAGAACAAGATGAAGGAATGAGAAAAATGGATGAATGTGAGATCATTCAACATCCAATGGGAAAGTGTCACTTGTCAAGATGTGAATGGAGGAAGCTTGAGCACATTTTGGAGAATGTGCAAAGAGGGGGGAGATTCAAACTCAAAAGATGGCTTGAAGGATGAGGTGAAAGGTGAAGCAAATGCACATGGCTCAAGAAAAGGACATGTAAGAGATTTTAAATGCTTTTTTGGAAGGGACAAGTCCTTTTGGGGGGAGATTTCAAAGTTGAGGAATATTCCATCTTTGATGCCTTTTTTGAATGAAAATAGATGATTTATAAATCAATTAAATTGATTTTCATGTGCAAGTTGCAAAATCTAGAGGATTTGATGGATTAAGACTAAGATTAATCAGGATTTGATTAATTTAAAGGAGATTAGCTGATTTAACCATTTGATTTAGATTTTTGGATTTAAATAAATCAAAATGAGAGGAATAATGATTTTAGAAGTTTAATTAAATAAGATTTGATTTATTTAATTAAAGAGGATGGTGCTAGCTTTAAATCAAATAAAGATTAATTTATTTAATTTAAATGAGATGACTTTAGAAATTAATTAAATAAAATGAATTATTTAATTAAAAGAGAAACTATAGGATTAATTAAACAAAGTGATTTATTTAATTAAGAGATAAAATGTGATGAATTTAATTAAATAGAGATTATTTAATTAAATGATTAGTAGAGAGATGATTTAAGATGAACTGGTGTTAGTAAAATTAGGATCAGGTGCATATACATTTTATGTGTCTACATTTTTCCCCTCTTTGAAGCAATATACTTGCTACGTTGGTTCAAAGAATAAACTGTCTCGATCAAAATTCAAAAATTCTCTTATTTTTTCAGATGCCCCATTGCTGCCCGAGCGAATGAAGAATTACACCAGTATACTGCCCCCTCAAGATATTGGGCGAAGAGGTTTGATTTAAGGGTCGATCTCTTGACAAAGAGGTTCAAGATTAGTTCAGCTTGTATGTTTGATGCAGAAAAATTCGATGATTTTGATATATTACACACTTGATCCCAATTTTGTACCATGACAGTTACATTATTGATGATATATATGAGATGATTATAATGTTTATATGTAATGGATGATATGATAATGCATGGATGATATGGATGCACATGATATGATATGACGATGCTTTTTATGATTATGCAAATGGATGATAAATGTCTTGTTTATGAGATGCAAAGTCCATCACACTAGGTACCGCACCATCCTAGCTCTTAATACCTTGATGCATCATGCCTATGTGTGTTATAAAACATAAGGTAATTGGCCTTTAAAAATCCCAACTCCTTGGTAAGAAAATCATCATCATCATCATCATCATCTCTAGTAAAGTTGGCTTGTTGGATTCTCTTATCATCATCTTATTTTCTTCTTACTTCCCTTCGCACTAACATGGTACCATGACAGTTAATCATAAATCATCGCTAATGCATCCATCCTGCATCCACAAACCATATGCATATCATATCATATCACATAAAAAAACATTTATCATCTCGCATGCATTGCATTTCATCACTGCATAATATAGATTGGTTATTATGCAGTGATGAAATGCAATGCATGTGAGATGATCAATGTTTTTTTATATGATATGATATGATATGCATATGGTTTGTGGATGCAGGATGGATGCATTAGCGATGATTTATGATTAACTATCATGGTACCATGTTAGCATGAAGGGAAGTAAGAAGAAAATAAGATGATGATAAGAGAATCCAACAAGCCAACTTTACTAGAGATGATGGTGATGATGATGATGATGATTTCCTTACCAAGGAGTTGGGATTTTTAAAAGGCCAATTACCTTATGTTTGATAACACACATACGCATGATGCATCAAGGTATTAAGAACCATGATGATGTGGTGCCTAGTACGATGGAATTTGACTCGAAAAATAGATAGGAGTATTCTTGTTCACACCTGACATACAAAAACTTTGCTAGGATGCACCTAACAAAGCAAGTATTCGCCAAGTTATATTACCAAAATGTCCAACAAGCACAACAGAAAAAAGATAATGATTGATGCCCCATTCCTTTCTCTCTATATCATTTTGATTAGACATCATCAAGAGGTCATTGGAGTGAGCGCAATAAGATAAATCAAGAAGAAAATATCAAGTACACAAACAAGTCAATGTTCTTCATATCGCTAGCCAAGGGGATGTCTTTTGTTTAGGATAAGTATCCAAAGTGATATCAAAAATGATGCCCATTGTCAAAATGATATATCCTAGGACATGCATTGTATAGGATGATGATGGGTTGATAAGTTGTTTGATAGGATTTTGATACAAGGTTGACTGACATGTTTGAAAATGATCAGGATTTTGATTTTGCATTTAAAATTTTGAAGTTCGCTTTTGATTTTACGTTTGAAGCTTACTTTTGCTAATTGTTGTACTTGTTTCTATTTGTTTTGCCAAAGGGTGAGGATGACGATGATTTATTGTGAGTGATGTTATATTGCGGGTGAAAGCGAGATGAGACAGATGGATTTTTTCAAATATTTGGATGTTTTTGGAGTTTTGAAATGTTTTGAGGTTGTTTTTGGTATTTTTGAGATTTTGCAAATGTTTTGATTTTCCAATTTTCCAATTTTTTTGTGTTTTTTGAGATTTTATGATTTTTTTTGGATTTTGTGTCTCGAGGGCTGACCAAAGATTAGCCTTGCCTACTTTTAAGCTCAGAGACGATGTAGTTGAGATTCCATGTTTTTGATGTTTTCTATTTTTATGAATGTTTTGGGATTTTGATATGTTTTGGATGTTTTTGGATTTTCGCATGATTTTGATGATTTGGATATGTGATGATATCAGTGCTTTGTTTTGGGATTTTGTTGAAAACCAAGCTAAGCTTGATTGATTAGATTGATGGATTGATGATGATAACATTGTTGAGGATACACAACAATGAAAGGATAGTGTTAAGCAACACAAGGATTAGGAAGGATATCCCAAGATGATGATGGATTGATTGGTGATAACATTGTTGAGGATACACAAAAATGCAAGGATAGTGTTAAGCAACACAAGGATTGGGAAGGATATCCAAAGATGATTTTTTGATCAAATTTGATTGATCAGGATTTTGAAGCTTGATTTTGGAACAAACTTGTTTTGAATGATTTGATGTGATGTTTGAAGTGCAAATTAGATGCAACTAATATTGATTGTTTGGATTGATGTTCGATGAAAGATAAAAATTGATAAGGAACATCTTCTTGTCAAAATATTCCATGGGCTAGTGATTTGGATTTTAGCTCACAAATGCTTGACCAATTTGATTTGCTAATGTTCGGATCACCACATAAGTTGGAGGATATAGATCAATATTTATTCCCGAAGCAATATGTGAATTTCTGCCTCCAGTGTCTAGAAATGTATGGAATACCATGGGTGGATGCTTGGATAGGTGTGTGGATAGATGGATATGGTAAGCATGCAAAGGATTACAAGGATTATCTTGCAATAAGATAAGGTGTTTGAACAGAGTATGCTCATTTGGATAATGCTTCATGGCTCAGATAATGCTAGGTAGGATAGGATCAATGAAAATGACCCACGTCAAGATGTCTACCATAAGCAAGTGTAAAGTGTGCACCAAACTTTCATCAAGGTCAAGATAATTTGGACTATGGATGCAGATGGATGGATTGGATAAATGGTTCATGGATGAATGGATTTATTATGGCTGAGATGGATGGAATGTTGGATTTATTATGGATGGGATGAGATGCTTCCACCTGAACTGGCGCACATAGATGCTCGATTCTACACATGATGCATGTTTTCCAGGTTTTCATCATGGTACTTGTAGAAAGCGCCACCATAGTGGTTTTCATTGGAGAATGATTTTTTACTTCACTATTTTCAATCCTCCTTTTATTTTTTTGTATTTTTTTGTATTTTTGATTTTTGAAAGATTTTAAGATCCTATTGAACCACTTGGTGGTGTCGATGTAGATGTTTTTGTTATAATGTGCCATCGAGATCATACTTGAAAAAGTTCCTTTGACAAGATACGTGCACTTGAATACAACTTTTGAGATTCGTGATCTGCTTTGTTGATGCCAGAGTTAACTCTGTCTCTTTGTGCACATCGTGATAGAGTGCCTTCTGAATCCTTATGATGAAGGGTTGTTGCCAATACATGGTCAATTTGAGAATTGGATATCATGTGTGGAGGCATGGATGGAGTGTGTTTAGGGATAAAAGATGGATTGGTTGACAGTTTGGAACCTTTGACTCTCCAAACATGGGAAGATGAACAATGATGGGTGGATACGAAAGTGTGCATGAAATTAGGACCAACTACTTGATATACTTTGTATGTCGCTTGGGAAGCCTACTTTTTCCTTTGTGGACATCTTTGATGGATACTTTTCCCTTTTTTTATTTTTTCCCATAGTTTCTTTGACTAATGGAGTTTGATAGGGATAATCTTTCTTTGTATTCTTTGGTATCCATGATATGTATTTGTTTTGTCTGATATGCTTCTTAGCTTCTTTTGCTTTGATAACATTCTTTGTGCTTTGATTCAAAACCTTCTTTTGATGTTGGTCCCAATTCATGGATGGGGTGATAGGTGGATGAAGATTCATGACGTGGCTGGTTGTAGTATTGGCATCGGTTTCATCATAAGGACTCTTTGTGCTCCCTATGTTGATGTTTGCTTGAGACATAGTTGCCCCCAGTATGGTGGTAGTATCACCTTCATGCTTTGATTCTTCTTGTTCTAAGAACTCTTTATTAGAATGTAGTCTCTGATAAATGACCACTACAGATGATGCTATTTCCATTTGTTGCTCTACTAACTCCAGAATGTCTTATTTTGTCTGAAATGATTCCAAACTTGCATAAACACAAGAGACAAACACCATATTAGATCAAATTCAAGTTATTATCATGATTCCCCAAGAAATCCATTTGAATTGTAAAGAAAAGGAATGAAATGAAGAACATAAACAAACATAAACCAAAGATGTTAAATCCTATTCAAATACAAAGCAAACTCTTAATCTCTTGGGGGATTTGGTGCCAATTTGATGTGGAAATTGGCCCTTTCCCAACTCCTAATGCAAGCCTTAGTGATTTGATGAAGATGTGATCCACTTTGTTGATGATATTAGTGTGCTCCAAGATGAAAATCTACATAACCTAGCTAAGATTGGATGAAAATGGATGAAGATTGCTATGGATTTGAGTATAATAACTTTGCTCAAATTGTGGATGCAAAATACAAAGAGAAGCCTTCTATAAATAGAAGAACAAGATGAAGGAATGAGCAAAATGGATGAATACGAGATCATTCAACATCCAATGGGCAAGTGCCACTTTTCAAGATGTGAATGGAGGAAGCTTGAGCACATTTTGGAGAATGTGCAAAGAGGGGGGAGATTCAAATTCAAAATATGGCTTGAAGGATGAGGTGAAAGGTGAAGCAAATGCACATGGCTCAAGAAAAGGACATGTAAGAGATTTTAAATGCTTTTTTGGAAGGGACAAGTCCTTTTGGGGGGATATTTCAAATTTGAGGAATATTCCATCTTTGATGCCTTTTTTGAATGAAAATAGATGATTTATAAATCAATTAAATTGATTTTCATGTGCAAGTTGCAAAATCTAGAGGATTTGATGGATTAAGACTAAGATTAATCAGGATTTGATTAATTTAAAGGAGATTAGCTGATTTAACCATTTGATTTAGATTTTTGGATTTAAATAAATCAA